>WYDI02021338.1:0-26233 GCA_009867235.2 Psittacus erithacus | reverse complement strand
AGCCCCGTCCAACCTGGCCTTGAACACTGCCAGGGATGGGGCAGCCACAGCTTCTCTGGGCAACCTGTGCCAGGGCCGCACCACCCTCACAGGGCAGAACTTCTTCCTCAGATCTTACCTGAATCTCCCCTCTGTTAATTTAAAGCCATTCCCCCTTGTCCTGTGCTACAAGGAGAAAGTCCCTTTTTCTTGTAATTTGAAGCTATGGCCTTACAGACTCGCTCTTTATCTTTTTCCCTCTTTCCAACCCTAGCACCAGAAAGTCTCCAGCAGCCCTGAGATGCCTGTCTCCAGGAAAAAGCAGGAGAAGGAGGAAAAGGTGGAGGAGAAACGGTGAGTATGGAAACTCTCATTTTGGTGAGAAACTACCAGAAATGGCCTATTTTTGCAGGGGAGATACTTTGCAAAATGCTTCTATGGATCGTTTTGGCATTGGCTTGTTCTGCATCGGCCTGAATCATCCCCAAAACCTCTGGTTTGCCTCCAAAACCTGTTTGTTGTGGTGTTTTGGGGTTTTTTGTGGGCACTTTTCCTTGGCCAAGGATGAAAGTGGTGAGATGCAGCTGGAGGGAGGGATGGGGATAAGCTTTTGGAGGAGCCAGATGGATGTGTGGGGCAGGGATCCTCACTGATCTCTTCCCTGCAGATCGGAAGGGAGCAAGAAATCCAAAAAGGAGAAAAAAAAGAAGAAAAAAAAGAAACATAAGAAGGAAAAGAAGAAGGATAAGCATCACAAGAGGGATGCTGCCTCATCGTCCTCCGAGTCTTCTTCGGATGAGGATGACAGGTAGCTCAGGGTTGGCAGGGCATCACTGCTGGAAAATGAGATGAAGGATTTAGGAAAGCTGCATGATCATGGCTGGCATCAGGATGCCCCATCAGCATCTCCTGGCTTTCCAAAATCCCTTTTTCTTCCCCAGAATCAGCTTCTTGGTGTTCCCTGTGTCCCCAGTGTCCCTTACTTTTCCTTACACATAGGCACCACCGAAGGAAGACCCAGCAGCACCCTGAGACATCGCGGCACAGTGGTCGGCATCGACGCGACACGGATTCCTCCAGCAGCAGCAGGGATTCGGGCAGGAGCCCTTCACGCCACCCTGCCTGTCAGCGGAGCCAAAGCAGGGACGGCCGCGGCCGGCACCCGTCCCCACGGCACAAGGGGAGGAAGAGGAGCAGGAGCTGGTCCCCTCCATCCCGTGGGGCCAGGCAACGCCACGACACCGATTCGGACTGAGAGGAAGCTTGGGGGCTGTTTTCCAGGGAGATCTCACAGAGACTATCTATTTTATAAGGTTATTAAATTAAAGAAGCCACAGGTCTGCTGTTGCTGGGGCTGAGCCCAGCAAAGCGCAGTGTGTGGTTGCAATGGCAGCTGCCCCTTCCCTGCCCACAGCCCCTGCCTTCAACATGGGACAGCCCCACCAGTGATGGGGGACAGCAGGGGGCCGGGTGCCTTTCTCCTTGCTGCCTGGATCCGTCCATCCAGGCATGGTTTAGCTGCGGGGTGGGTGCTGGCACTGGGGTGGTTCTGGCTGTGGTGCCGGAAATGCTGCAAATACTTTGTGTTTATGTGAAGAGACTTATTACTATGCAGTTGTTATTGTTTTTAACATCATCTTTCAAAGCCCTCACGTAGCTGTCAGCAAAGTGGCTGAAGGAGGATTTCTTTCCTTAAACCTTTCCTTAAGTTTACAGCTGTAGAATAAAACCCAAGACTCATGCACTGCTGAGAGGGTTTTGCATCTTCGGCCCGATGGGTTTATGAGAGCCAGGCTGTCAGGCTCTCCACAGGACCACCTCTGCACTCCATCAGCTCACAGGTGCTCCCCACAGGGTGATGGGTGCTCTTCATGTCATAAGGGTGCTCCCCATGGAGCAGCGATGCCCTCCATGCGCTATGGGTGCTTTCCAAGGGTCATGAGTCTTCTCCATGGGTTGCGGTAGGCTTCTCGTGGGCCATCACACACTCTGTAGGGCACACGTACACGTGCAAGCAAAGGAGCACTAGGGATGTCAATGATGTCAGGAGGCCAGTGTGACACCTCTACAGAAAGGGCAGGAAAGAAGACCCTGGCAACTACAGGCCTGTCAGCCTGACCTCGGTGCTGGAGAAGATCATGGAGCAGATGATCCTAAATGAGGTCATAAAGCACATGCAGGAAAATGAGGGGATCAGGCCCAGTCAGCATGGGTTCATGAAGGGCAGGTCCTGCTTGACCAACCTCATCTCCTTCTGTGATAAGGTGACCCGCCTGACTGAGGATGGACATTGTGTGTGGGGAGTGAAGGCGATAAGATTTGCATGAAGAACAGTTTGGGAATGAGCTCTGAGGCCTTGATGCTTTGACAGGCCCTGGAGCGATGAGTTGGGTCATTGAAGGCCAGAGGATGTGGGGATTGTGAGAGGGTCTGCAGCATTGCAATCGGACTATTTACCTGGAGAGTTTTACAGGGGCCGATGAAATTGAATGTGGTATGTATGTGCAGGTTGGGAAAGTACCGAACAGGGGGATAAAAAGGGGTTGGTTGTAATAAAGTTGGATTTGAGTCTCCACATCAACTTGAGTCCATGTTGTGAAATGCCACAATTGTGTATTTGGACTTCAGTAAAGCATTTGGCACTGTCTCCCGCAGCATTCTCCTGGAGGAATTGGCTGCTTATGGCCTGGATAGGAGGATTCTTCGCTGGGTTGGAAACTGGCGGGATGGCTGAGCCCAGAGTAGTGGTAAATGATGTCACATCTAGTTGGTGACAGGTCACTAGTGGTGTCCCTCAGGGCTCAGTGTTAGGGCCAGTGTTTAATATCTGCACTGATGATCTGGATGAGGGGATCAAGTGCACCCTCAGTAAATTTGCAGATGACCTCAAGCTTGGCAGGAGTGTTGATCTGCTGGAGGGTAGGAAGGGTCTGCAGAGGGATCTGAACAGGCTGGCTTGATGGGCTGTGGCCAATGGCATGAGGTTCAACAAGACAAAGTGCTGGGTCTTGCACTGGCTGGAAAACCACTCATTGGAAGAGGACCTGGGGGTGCTGATTGATGGCCACTGAACATGAGCAGCTTGTGACCAGGCAGCCAAGAAGGCTGACGGCATCCTGGCCTGTATCAGCAGTAGCGTGTCCAGCAGGGGCAGGGAAGTGATTGTCCCCTGTACTCAGTACTGGTGAGGCTGCACTTCAAATCCTGTGTTCAGTCCTGGGCCCCTCACTACGAGAGAGACACTGAGGTGCTGGGATGGGTCCAGAGAAGGGCAATGGAGCTGGTGGAGGGTCTGGAGCACAAGTGTGATGAGGAATGGCTGAGGGAACTGGGGGTGTTGAGTCTGGAGAACAGAAGGCTCAGGGAAGACCTTATCGCCCTCTACAACTACTTGAAAGGAGGTTGTAGTGAGGTGGAGATGGGTCTCGTCCCAGTTAACAAGCAGTAGGACAAGAGGAAATGGCCTCAAGCTGTGTCAGGGGAGGTTTAGATTGGATATTAGGAAAAATCTCTTCACGGAGAAGGTGATCAGGCATTGGGACAGGCTGCCCAGGGAAACGGTGAAGTCACCATCCCTGGAAGTGTTCACCAAACGTGTAGATGTGGCATTTAGTCACATGGTTTAGTGGTGGACTTGGCAATCCTGGAGTAACAGTTGGACTCAATGACCTTAAGGGTCTTTTCCAACCTATTGATTCTACTGTTCTATGATTCCTGATGCGCTGAGAAAAGGGAAATTCTCATCAATAAATAGAAATACTGATCCAAATGGAAAGGGGTTGTCCCAGGCAGCCCTGGGTCAGAGCATCGCTGGCTGCAGGAGCAGCCGTGCCAAGCACAAGGGCCCTGTTTGTGAATTAATGATGCAACATGCCCTGCTGCACACAGGGCTGATTTGTGTGCCTTGGCAAACAAGAGCTCCATGCTGGCGACCGGCCTTGCTTTGGCAGTGCTGGGGGGGGTTTCTGTCACACCATGACAGCCGGGCGGGAGGGATGGGGTGTGGAGCGGTGCTGCTGGTGCGGGGTGGGACCAGGCGTGCCCGGTGTGGAACAAGGGCAGCATTCATCACGGGGGGGACACAGCAGGGCCGGTCTGAGGAGGTGAAATAAAGCCCTTCTGTCCTGCTCCCCGGCTGCGAGCACGTGCGTAACCCTGCCAGCGCGGGCAGTGGGAGATGCTGAGGGGCAGTCTTACGCTTCAGTGCTCCCCAGCACACCCCAAGATGCTTTCTAGGGGGGTTAACAACCTCTTAGCAGCATCTCAGGGCTATTCCTCTTGGTTTGAGCAGCCACAGCTCCAGATCCAGCCCAGGGACCCACTGGCAGCTGCCCACATGCAACTCATGTGGTGCAAGAGGGGTATCCCTGAACCCCTGTGCTCCCTGGCTGGAGGCTCTGACCCGACCAGCACTCCCCAGACCAAGCTCACTGAGTTAAAGGTTACCCCCCGCCAGGGATGTTTGGGGTCCAAGCTGTGAAAGGGGCCTGCTGGGAACATCCCAGTGCAGATCTGTGCTAAAAGGAACCCAGCACCAGGAACTCCAGGCAGAAAGGGGAACTTCGGAAGAGCTGAACAACCGCAGCAAGCAGAGAACAAACCCAGAGCCCACACAAATCTCAGCATTCCACTTCAAGTCATGCTCCCTGCACAGGCTCCCACTTCCCCATCTTCCATCTCCCACGCAGGTGGATGGATGCTTCCAGCAGGGCTGGACTCTGCCAGGATGATTCACATCCACATCTCTAAGCAGTCCCAGGCAGGACAGGCGAGTGTTGGTTTCATAGAATCAGTCTGGTTTGGGTTGGAAGGGACTTCAGCGCTCATTCACTTCCAATCCCCTGCCATGGGCAGGGACACCTTCCACTAGACCAGGTTGCTCCAAGCCCCATCCAGCCAGGCCTTGAACACTGCCAGGGATGGGGCAGCCACAGCTTCTCTGGGCAGCCTGTGCCAGGGCCTCACCACCCTCACAGGGAAGAACTTCTTTCTCTGATTTCATCTCAATCTCCCCCCTGTCAGTTTAAAGCCATTCCCCCTTGTCCTGTCCCTACCTGCCCTTGTCAAAAGCCCCTCTCCAGCTTTCTTGTTGGCCCCTTTAGGCACTGGAAGCTAAGGCCTCCCCAGCTTCACCAAGCCTGATGCTGGCAGGGCTGTGGCACAGCCATCCTGGGGCAGTTCAGCCTGGCCAGGAGAGCTCCCTCTGCCCAGCTTCCTCTGCCTCCCTGGGAGGTTGTACCTCTGGCTCCCTGCTGCCGCAGACAACTCGCACCCATTTACTATGGGCTATGAGCAGATGCCTTCCCTGACTCCACAGCCAGGTGTTTTGCAGCTCAGTCTCTCCCGCTCTCTCCCCTTTGAAACCTCTGCCAAGGCTTTACCCTGTCTGTTGCCGTTCCCAGCTGGACTGCGGGAACACACCAGAAACAGTGTTTTGTGCTCACCCTTCCCCTGGGCGTAAGTCGACTCCAGCCTGGACGGGTGGCTAAAACCCCAGGGCTGGGCTTAGTCTAGGGTAGAGCAAAGGGCATGCTGGGCTCCCTCAGCTTGCTGATCCTGGAGAATCACCAGCGCATTCCACATCTTTTCCTCCTTCCACCCCTGGCCAGCAGCGAATTCTGAACATAAGGGAGCAGGATCTGCAGCGTGGCCAGAACAGTTGTGTCAAGTTACACAGGTCAACGTGCCTCAGGTGAAAGCCATTGCTTAAGCCAAGGCTGAGCTGTCACAGCAGGTCATCCACATCTTTAGGGGTGGCAGATGAAGGAGGAGGGAGGTCACTGCTTATTTCAGCAGTGCAAAGTGTTACCAGCAGAAGAGCTGTAGTTCAGAGTTCAAGTTCAGAGCAGTTCTCTTCAAGTTCAGAGAAGCTGTGGCTGCCCCATCCCTGGCAGTGTTCAAGGCCAGGTTGGATGGGGCTTGGAGCAACCTGGTCTAGTGGAAGGTGTCCCTGCCCATGGCAGGGGACTGGAACTGTATAAGCTTTAAGGTCCCTTCCAACCCAAACCAGCCTGATTCAAGTTCAATGCCCTCCCAGACCAGGAATAGACATCCTGCCCTATTAGGCATGTGAAGATCCTGATTCAGAGCTTGAAACTCGAGGCAAGAACACCCTGACCTACAGGAGTTTTGTCATCCTGTTGTTTGCCCAGTATTATTTACCCTTTACTACTGAAGTGAGCCCAAGGAAGACCTGGGGCTCAGGCAGCACTTGCTGAGGAACTTGAATAAACCCACCCTCCTACCTGCCACTCACTCAACCAAAGACAGGGCAGACAACACCCTTTATACTCAGTGAGCCTCTGCCTAGCAGGTCAGTCCCAGCCAAAAGCATGCTCAGGCTGAGGGCGGGTCTGCGTACACATGCTAAGCAGCTATGGTGCAGCTTGAAGGATTCAGAGAGGAAACAAAGCCTGGGAAGCAAGGGGAAGTGTGATCTGTTGATGAGACAGCAATCATCTGAAAAGCCAGCTCTTGCTTCACAGCAAGGAAGCCGATGCCAGGTCAGCAGCCTACACAGGAAGCAGCACTCCTGTTGTCTCCAGACACATTGCAGTCCCCTCTGATTAACCACCCAAAGACTGGGGCTCTCTAACCTGCATAATACACCTTCCAGCCTGTGAAATAGTCCAGAGGGGACTGTGAGAGCAGAAAACACACAAACTAAAGTGCTTAAAAGGGCAGACTTTGCATTTCCCACCCCCACAAAAAACCTGCTAATTCACATGTCCTATCCCTAAGTGGGATCAGCAGGAAGAACAATCCTGTGGGAAGTGACGAGAGTGCTGCAGAAGCTCAACAAGATACCCTGAGGCAATTAAGGGACTCCAGCAGAAGCCAAACATCACCAGCGGACAAGACCAGAGAACTGCTGCCCACCTCTTCACCTCCATGAGTACAACTAGGAATGACAGATTATTTGGGAAACATAGGAGATGTCCCAGAATTCTCATGCAAACTGATGTGGCAAAACGCTGGTTGGGCGAGCATTAATCCAGCAGCAGGTACTGTACAAAGATGATACAAACCAATGTGATACCAGTGCAAGTTTCATGAAACTTTTTATTCAACAAGTATTTCATTATGATTCTGCCAAGATGATCAAATGAACAGCAAGGCATAAAAAACATGAAATAGTTAAGAGATTTTATTCTAATAGCTTTAATTACAGTGCTTGTTTGTCGAAATGAAAACTGAAAACAAGTATACAAAACAGTTGATTACTAAGTGTGTATTGAAAGCAATAAAGGTTTCCACAACACTAAATAAACCAGTTCTGATAGTTCCTCGAGTTAAAGTTTAACAGCTCCAGCTTCTTCAGTGTTTTATCAAAATACAAAAGAAAAGTAAAGAGGTCTTTTTTCTGATGGCAAATCTGAACCTTGCAGTATGAGGGATGCCAAGGGTTTTCACACATATACAGATATGGATTGTTCCAAAATGGGATTGAATACTTCTAGAGTGGAATGACTCTCCAAACTTTCATGCTTTTTTTTTTTCCTAGACGCTATACATAGATGTTTGGTGTTTTTCATGGCAATTCTTGCGTTAAGTACAGTACTTTCTGCCTCTAGAGCTTAGGACTAGTACAGGCTGTGCTTTCTGTGGAAAGGTTTGCCTTCTGGAGTGGTTTACACACAAGAAAAGTACAAAACACTTGTGAAAAATCCGACAAAATGCTGACTTCTGGAAATTATTTCAAGTTCAACGGAAGTGATAAACCTCACCTTAAGTGAAAGTCAGATGTTTAGCATGAGTCTGCAAAAGCTCATCTAAACCAGGTGCGACAAATCTATGAACAAATATGAGCACACACTGTGAGCTACTGAAAGAGCCAGAGATGTACTGGTTATGATCTGCTCTTTAACCAGATGAAGCCAATTGGGTGTCGATCATCGCTTCACCATCTCAAAAGAAAAGTCACCACTCAGAGCTACAACAGCAGAAGCTACGTCAAACGTTGGTGTGTTGAAGTGTTTTTACTTTTCCTTGACTATTTAAAAAAATACAGAATTCAGGTTAAAAACCAACCGCCAAAATTGATCTCACAGATCTCACAACCCAGCCGAGATAGTATTCAGCTCTACTGCACGAGGACCACTGGCAACCCTTGTGTTGACCCACTGAAATCCCTTCCAAGTACTAAACAGTGAGTTGATTCTTTACAATAAAAAAGCTGAGTAATATTGCATAGGAGTACCAGAAACTGCCTCATTGGAAACAAAAACTATTTACATTAAATAAGAAACCTAACTGTTTTCAGGCTTGTATTTGCCACATTTACAGCATGATGCAATATATACTGTGACAAAAGAAATGAAAACAGCTTCCGGCACTCAATACCACAAAGTAGCACAGTTTGCCACATTAGAGTAAAGCGAAGGGCGAACAGGAGGAAATAAGAGGGAAGGGTGGAAAAAGAGGGAAGAGGAAGGTTTATGGTTTCATTTCTGGTTTCGGAGCTGATTGGACAACCAGTCCAGTCCTTCATAGAGACCGTCTCCACTAGTGGCACAGGTTGCCTGGATATACCAGTTCCTGTGACGAAGAGAATGCAGTCCAAGTTTGTCTGTGATTTCTGCTGCATTCATTGCATTCGGCAGGTCCTGAGGGAAGGAAAAAGAGTCATTTTCTCCCCTACTCACTAAGAAGAAATGCCCACCTCCCTCAGCTGTTTTTGGTCATCAGTTTTAAGAAGAAAGTTTTAAGAACTCTTAGAACTTCTCTTTAAGAAAAACTTGGTGGATTACTTCTATACTCAAGCTATTTCCCCTCTACTGACAAAAGTGTCAAAGGCTGAACAACACTATCAAAAGCACGTACTATGGAACATTTCTCTTCAGAAAACAGAAGGAAGACAGCTGACACTTGGATCAAGTCATCAGGCCCCTTAGTGCTGACCCTGAACTGCTTACAATTCAAGGCCATTTCATTCACTTTCCACTCAGGAAAGTGTTTTTTCTTTTGTGACTGCAGATATGACTTCAGGTCAAGTTTTAACATAAAGTAGTACTCAGCTTAGTACTGCTTTGCACTGTCCTCCCCCTCTCTAGCCTATACAGGGCCCTCTGAATGGCTTCCCTTTTCCCTCCAGCACACTGGCTGCACCACACAGCTCAGCATTGTGAGCAAACTTGCTGATGGTGTGCTTGATCCCAGCAGGATGCTGTTCTTACCGTAAATTTACTAGCCCTGTTTAAGGGTAACTTTTGGGATTAAGCTACCAAGGCCCTTACAAGCAGTAAGAGGCAGAACTCTCAGCTCCCTCTGTGGCCAGGAAGTGTTCAGCTCACAGGTCAACACAAGTGGTTGTTCTTCCACCATCACGAGCAGTACCCCATAACACCCCAACTGACTAATTCAGAGAGGTTCTGGCATTCTGCCCTTCCTCTCTGTTTGGAGGAAGTTTGGCCAAGTGCTGTACTTGAGCCAAGCCAACCTTAAAAAGTACTAGTAGAATGCTTCCCCAACACTGAAAATACAAGTTCCTATTAGCTAAGAAAGACACTCCTCCAGATGGGAACAGGGTAATTCAATCTACAGGTTTGCTGTCTTCCACAGAACTGAATGGACAGTCACTGAGAGCTTATTATTACACTGAAACCCCAAACATCTACATTCGACATCTAGCACTCACAAGTACACTGTACATTTCCAAGAGTTCTTACAGACATCATTCTGGGCATACCTGTTTGTTAGCAAACACTAATAAAACAGCATCTCTAAGCTCATCTTCTGCCAACATTCTCATAAGCTCTTCTCTGGCCTCATTCACTCGTTCTCTGTCATTACTGTCAACCACAAAAATCAGACCTAGAAATAAGCAAACAATCAGAAAAAGCACATACCAGAAGTTATTTACAAATGATAAATACCTCTGGAGGTCAGAGCTAAGCTTTAAAGATAAATTAATGCAAAACACTATTACTAGGAAAACACAGATTTCTTGTTACTGTAATCTCACGTCTGAGAGAATGTGTTCTTGCTGAAAGCTGGTGAAAGCAAGTGCTAGTTTGCATTTGCGTTTTTGGAAATTGTGCGCTTCAACTACATAACCACTTGGTATTTTCCAGTCAGTAGCAACTCCTGAAATCCTGTGACAGGACTCGAATGCATGCACATTATAAAGGCACAGCAGCAGCAGAAATTACAAACTCTCAGTTCATAGGGTTGTTAAAGCTTGTACTAAAGACTTTGAAGTGAAGGCAGAGAGCTGTGAGGCTTACAGAAGAACAGCAGAATTTGGAACTTGCTCTGAGTCAGATGAACAAGGAAGACTGGTTTCTAGATTTCCTCCCATCCCTCTTTAAACCTGCACTAGCTTAACAGAACAACCAGACCAGCACACAAACACACCCTTAATAATAATAAATATGTCCACATATCCCCAAGAAACTTGCAAAATTATCTTAGCAAGGACATTAAAAAAAGCTTCTGGATTGTGGAAACCTTCAATTTAAGCATTTGGACTCACCTTGTGTGTTTTGAAAATAATGGCGCCAGAGTGGTCTGATCTTATCCTGACCGCCTACATCCCACACTGTGAAGCTAATGTTCTTGTATTCTACTGTTTCCACATTGAAACCTAAAAGAGAAATTGTGGCAAAAATCTCAGTTAAACATAGGTGGCCCTGGACCTATTATATTTACCAGGTCATGCTCAGAATGTTAATGTTTAAAAAGTTATCTCAAAATTTAAATCTACTATAAATAAGCAGAATTCTACACTGAAGACTTCAAAGCAGACAAACATGGATTCTCTGAAGCTCCTCCTCCCACCCCCACTGCAATCAAACAATGGCTCTAATTGCTATCCAAGCAGCTACAAAATGCACAGCAAACTATGTTTCATCAAAATCCCATGAGCTTCAAGGGCTACAAATAAGGTATGTCTCTGATCAGGCAGTCACCCTCAAAAAATCATCATAGAATGGTTTGGGTTGGAAGGGACCTTAAAGATCATCCAGTTACAACCCCCAGCCACAGGCAGGGACACCTTCCACTAGACCAGGTTGCTCCAAGCCCTGTCCAACCTGGCCTTGAACACTGCCAGGGATGGGGCAGCCACAGCCTCTCTGGGCAACCTCTGCCAGGGCCTCACCATCCTCACAGGGAAGAACTTCGTCCTCAGCTCTTCCTAAATCTGTCAGTTTAAAGCCATTCCCCCTTGTCCTATCCCTATATGCCCTTGTAAACCTCCTCCCATGCCAGAACATCTGGCTGTGCTGTCTCCATACCATGTTTTTAGCAAGAGTTTGTTCTGACAGCCAGGTCACTTAAATCAACAGAGTGGCAACTGAGATAAGATACTGCTGCAAACAATAAGACTCAAATCTCAAAGCAAGCACCTATATAAACGTTAAACAAATAAATCCCACAAACAACCCACAACTTACCTATAGTAGGAATAGTAGTTACTATTTCACCAAGTTTAAGTTTGTACAAAATAGTAGTCTTTCCTGCAGCATCCAGACCAACCATTAAAATACGCATTTCTTTTTTGCCAAAAAGGCCTTTGAAGAGGTTAGCAAAAATATTTCCCATGCTTGAGATAGGTTCTCACTGGCCAGTGAAGTCTAGAGGAAAGAGATCACAGTATCACTCATGAGTTACCAATGGCTATGCCAACTAAAGACTAAAGAAACCACCAACAAAAATATCAGGTAATACCCACCCTTTACAGACACCACCATACACGTTTTTTCCTCACACTGAAGCAACACGAAGATGAACAGATACACCGAAACTAACAAAATGCTAATAAAACAACATGACTTTGAGTGCTTTAAATCTTTCAGCTATCCTTTCAGAAGTTTTAGTATTAAATGCCCTTCTCAAACTTTTGTTTCCAGAACACATGGTTTGCCTTCAACACAACTGACCACTTCAGGTACTTTTTGTCCCACACAGTTACAAGATAATTTACCTGCGGTCTAAAGTGTCACCAGAAAGCACACTTTTTTAAAAAATCAACCTGCAGTTAAAAAGATTTAAATGTGTGCTCAATTCTTTGCTACTCAGCACACCAATAGCTGGTCCTTCTTTTGTGGAAGAAATTCAGAATATAGCTTGGATTCTCTCCCACTCAAAACAGCTTCCTTCCTCTCAATCCCTGAGGAAACAGCCTGCAAACACAAAGCAGTATTACTTACATTACCATTGGAATGAGAGCTCTAGGAAGCAAATCCACATTTACCGAAACTATGGAAAAATAGCCACATTAAAAGATAATGGCTTAGAAATAAATGCTGTTTCCTTCACTGCCAACACTTCTGCTTGGACACTTAGAAGCAATTCACATCACCATGAGCTTCCTGTTCAGGAACTGGAAGAACTACCTATTCATTCCAGCCCCCACAGACACTCCCCATACCCTTGGGACGGGACCCATGCCACCACAAATTTCCCGCCGTTCAAAACTTACTTCAATATGGTTTACAGTTTGAGGTCACCAAGAGAACAATTATTCTGCTCATATAAAGCATGAAAAAGCAGCCTGAAAGCTTTATAGCGAGGCACAGATGAGTAAGTTACATGGTGATAGTGATGACTCACCCCTCTACTGCTGGAAGCTCTCAGATGTCAGCTTAAAAGAGAAAAGACTGAGCCTAGCTGAAAATACATGCTTAAGACAGTAGAAGCACATACAGCCAAGATGTGCAACAGTCAAAGGATGGGCTTCCTGTAAACCAAGTCACACAATTTTAAATGTAACATGAAGTTTGAATCATCTCTTGAAGATACCCTGTATTTCATAATGCAGCTCTGTGCTTGAAGCAAAATTCTTGCTTGAAATAGACTTTACAAAATACGTATTTCAGACCATTAAAATAAGCTTTGAACCTCAGAACAAAAATCTGTCCAGCTCCATTTAGTGCCCTGCTAAGGATGTATTAAGTCTGACTCCCTCACTCTACTCTGGGAAAGGTTTAAGCAGCTCTGCTCTTCTCAGGAAGCACTGCTGGATGCAATTTTTAACCCAAAACTTCAGCACCAACATTAACCGAGTCACATGTCTTAGCACTAGAAGCTCAAGCTCCACAGTGAAGGTCAGAGTCCACTCCAGAGTTCCTAAATGACATCACCACTTCAACTTGCTGAAATAACTCAAAGTTTCATTCATTTCGTATGACTGAAGGTCAATCTGATCAAAACTTGAAAACTAAGCTCCTTTGTAAGCCAGACAGGGCAGCCTGTGCATTAGAACCAAATGGAAGGTTTAAAAGTTCTATTATTCCACCATTTCCTTCATATTTCTGCAGCACAACCATGAATATTCAACTCCCACTTGAATATATGAAAGCTGTATAAACCGAAAAGTTAATTAGGAAGTAGAGAAAACAGTTTTGCTAGAGTTCCTATTTATCCAGATCACACACACAGCAGGAAATCTCACTCCCCAGCCCATAACAGCAGCTCTTGCAGGGCTGGAGGGGAGGAAGGCTGCAGAGCTTTCCTTTGTCGAGCCACTCTCATGTCATCTCTATCTTGTACTTCGCTTGAAAAGCAACAGTCAGGATTGAACTGTAACCTTTTACCAGAACTCCTGTAACACTCCAAAATGAACATAAGAACTTTTGTAGCAAGAGAACCTTAAGAAGCCCTGTGAAAGAATGAATTTATTTTGCTTCTGCATATTTAAAAGCATAATAGGTTATTAAATTCTTTGATCAATAGTAGTAACACAGCAAACTCTTAGTGTTTACATTCATGGCATCTTTCCACACCCTGGAGAAGCTGTAGTCTGCTGAACAAGTTGCTTACACTTTGCACTAACAGTGGTGAATCCCATTAGGTCCTTCTTTTCCTGCCAGCTATTTCCAGGTCAAATCTGCCTTCCACCACTGAGGAAGTCTTTATAACCACTGTTTTTATAACCCTCCCCCACCTTTTTTTTTTCCCCCCACAAAAAGTAAAAATAAGATACATTAAAGTGCTCAGTTTCCATTTTCTTCTTCTTTTCTTCCACATTCCTACTGTCCAAACCACTTCTGTAACTCATCTAATACTCCAGGGTAGGCAACACTGCAGAAAGTCTGATTTATTTTTGTACGCAGTAAGGTGTAGTTTACAGCCTACCCCCTGTAAGACAAGTGTGTTTAGATGTTGAATAGAAAGTAGCAGAATCGCTGATGTCGAAAAGAAAGATAGCAGGTGAAACCCCTCTACAGAACTGCAACAAACTATTGTGGTTCCCCACACTGACTTGTTAGATACTGCTGGGGCAAAAGAGAGGGTCTCCATCTTTGCCATCCTCTGACCAGCAGCTAAAATCACTTTAATCTACTGCCAAGAAAAGAAAATCATATCCCCATGGTTTGTACATTATGCTCCTCTCCCTACATTGTCCCTGTTGGTATTTCCTTACTTTCTATAATCTAAGCAAAAGTATCTCAAGTTCCTTCCTCAGTATCATTAAAACCTCCAACCAAATCATCATCACATCTGTGACCAGCCATCAGGTCTCTGCTTTTTTTCCTGCCATCAAACATCACGGACACTACCACAGCAGAAACTGCTACTGCAGTTTCGCGCTGCTTCCCAGGACTTTGCTGCTATTCAGTAATACAACTCAGCTGAGAGATCATGCGATTACTTCCACTGTACTTCAGATCTGAATCTGCTTACTTTAATTCTCATTTCAGTCCACTAGTTGGACAATGAGAACATACACAGTCTGAAAATATGAGAAAATTTAAGACCCTTTCAGGTTAACCAAGCAATCCTGTTACTTTTCAGGTGTCTTCAATATTTGCAGTATCAAGACTTGCCAATATAATGCCTATATGCTACACTGAAGCCTACCTTTCTCTTTCCCTCAACCCGAATGTTGGCAGTAATTGCTACACCAATCATTTTGGAAGTCCAAGTTCAATAAAATGCCTGGAAGCATAAAAGACTGGCTTGTGAGGCGCTTGTAGTACTTCAGCACATCTTCAGAAGAGGCATCTATCCAGCTAAGTAGGAGTGTATGAAGGGGAACAATTTGAATCAACAGCCGACTATTTTTGAAGCGCTTAGTGCGCATGTTCCCTCAGTGCAACATCAGCTTGCAGAAAAGGAAGCTTGCCATCCCCCAGATCACCCCAAAACTGAACTGTCTGTATGACTGTTGTTTCTCCCTGGCTATCAAAGCCCTGAAGCACACCTTAATTAGTTTACTCCACCTCAAGATCCTCACTGCAGTAAAAACCTGTTAGGCAGGTTCAAGTAAGATATCAGGTGCCATTGGTAAATAGCAAGGCACACACTCACTGGGTAAGACTGCAGTTTTGTTTCAGGAAACAAGGTATTTTCAGCAGCCTGTTTTCTACTAAGTGATACATTTAGATAAGCAATTAAGAGAACAGGCAGCCTTTTCCAGACAGACTCAGAGCAGTGAGTTAAAAATGAATGAGTGTCTGCAAGAGCAGGCAGCCTTGTGTCTGCTAAAGCACAATGGTCCGTGAGTAAGAACTGGAATTTGCTTTTATTAATTGCAGGTGGTTAGAATAAAAGCTCTAAGGAATATCTCAAGGCTGAAGACCATTCAACACTTAATCTTCTGCAGCATTTGATATTTAACTGTACATTAATGCATTTTAATGTCATTTCATTCAGACTTTTTATCTTGAGAAGTCAAACACATTTCTTGGATGAACTGCTAGTTAACAAGCTGCTCCATGGAACTATGACCAGAAGGGTATGCAGTACATCAGAGACAACTACAAGTACAACTACATCTTGAAGACTCCTCATAGCTGTAATTTTGCACCTCTGGAAAAGTTCTTTTTAACCACATAGCGATCAAATTTCCCTGAGATGGGAATTGTGGAAAATGCCACAGTTTCAGCTACACATCCTTTCTTTAAACATACCAGAGCAGACAAAACCAGAGATAGAGGATACTATATGCATTACTTAAATTATGCCTGCAGTATAGAAATAAATTTATTTCACTTCTATGTATCAGCACTTACCACGTAAGGCTGTGCAAAAAATAACACTCAAAATTTATCAAGTGGAATAATCAAAAGTTGCTGGGCACAATCATTTTGTCAATCTGTAGCCAAAAAATACCAGCAGCCGTGAAGGTAAGTCAAGAAAACTTAATTCCCTGTCTCTTTTTTGCACAGCACAGCAAGACAGAGGTACAGAAGGCATCTATTGTCTCTGAACTATTATGTCTCCCTAGGATGTTTGTATCTTGTTTTAAGCGCCTGTTTCAAGGAGAGACAAACATGGTGCTGCTACCAATGACATACTGTATTATACAGATAAAATCAGTCAAAATACTAATCCTAAAGCACAGGCAAGCACCCCTAACAATTGCAAGTTCACCAAAAAGTTTTTTCCTAGTAGCTTTCTGCACCTTGTTTTATTTGCTTAGATGTCCACGGCAAGTAAAACTGGTGCACTCACAAAGACAACCGATCTATTACCAAGAACACGTCTCCATTTAAAGGAAAGTGTACTTGACATTGGCCTAAGTGCTAACTCCACCTCTAATACAATTAGAAAATCCCTAACCCCAGAATTCCTAGTCTGGTATTAACACCCCAATTTTATCAGTCACAGGAGAATAAAAATTGATCAATTTGTTATTTAAGTCCAAGATAATCCCCTTGTGAAGAAAGCACCTGGTGTATTTGTTAGCTACTCTTAAATTGCGTGCAGTCTATGCCTAGTGATGTTAATATGGTCTAAAGTAACAAAAATCAACACAAATACTGATTTGAAATCTAGTCAGTTATCACTAATTGGCTTGTATCATGTTTCTACTTTATAGCAGCCTAGAAAGTTTAAAATTAAATGTCAAGAAAAGCCAAATATCCACACAAAGGATCACCAAACTCGTGGTGTAAACAAGAAATGAGAAAGCTTTCTCTTCAAAAAAAAAAAGAAAAAGAAAAAAAAAATCAAGCTCAACAGCTGTTACTGGTGTTAACATGCAAGAGCAACTGGCAAATAATTTAAAGTGCAAATCTAACTTGGCAGCTTATTCTTCACAATACAAAAAGTGATTTAAAAGAGAATGTGAGAAGTGATCCAACAAGAATAGAACACTGTTAAAATTTAGGCTTCCTCTAGGGCTGCAGTATTTCACACTACCACTCAGCAGGCACAGCCAATTAAGGACAGCTGCATTGTTTTGAATTTCAAGTAATTTATTTACAGACTAAAGTGTTCTGTTACAGAAAAATCTGAAAGCCAGTCTTGGTTAAAAAACTTCATATATAACCAGAGTGGCCCAATACACAGCTATACCAGTACAGTTACATTTAACTATTTTTAGAAGTTGTTTGCTGATCTTCCACAGCTGATAACCTGAGTGAAAGATGACTAATTATTAACTCAAGCTCTTTAACTTTGGAGACTTAACAATGGAATTTAGCCTAAATAATTTTGATTTGAGCTACTTTAGACTACACCAACATTGCTAGGCATAAACTACATACAAAATTTAAAAGTAGCTAACAAGTAAGCCAGGTTCTTTCTTCACCACGGGATACCTTGGACTTAAAAAACATTGTAATAAAGACCACTTCAAGAACCTCTTCTCAGAGCAATTACTTAGCAGTAAGTCCCAATTCCTTTACAGTTGTACCCATCAAAATAAGGAAAATGGCAACTGTGGAGATCAAAATCTACCACTATAACAATTTTCCCCCAAGCATGAGATGGAAAAGGTGCCCTAAATTATGTCTTTTAGGAAAGGTTTGAGGAAAGGAAGTGGCATTGAAGTATCACATAAAAAAAATATAAATATTGCACTTGCATCTGATGAGGCATGTCTGGCCACCAAAGGCTTGCAGTGACCAACTAAAAAGTGCCTTCATGCACACAGCATTTTCAGTGCAGACAGAGGCCAACTGCAAGCAAGAAGCCAGGTGAAAGAAAATCCAACACAGAGCTGCTCCTTATGAAGCGCCTTCGTTCAATCTAAGTAGGTTGAACGTCTTGCCGTCTATACACATTACCCAGATAGCGCATTTGCCACATGCTGTAATATTCTCTTGAGAGCATTGGTGCCAGAGTCACAGGAAAACAGAAAATATTTCCACGTATAAGATCAAAACAAAAGCAAAAGAGAGAAAATATCCTTTTGGGTCAGGCCTATTTCTTAGCCACAAGAACTCTTAAAATACTGGTCAGAATAAAACAAAGAGTTAGTATCAAGCAAAAATGGCAGGTTGCTTGACTTGATACTCAAAAACATCAGATTTTGTAGAATGGTTTGGGTTGGAAAGGACCTTAAAGCTCATTCAGTTTTAGACTCCTACCACAGGCAGGAGTCCACACACCTTCCATTAGAAAAGGCTGTTCCAAGCCCTGTCTAGCCTGGCCTTGAACACCACCACGGATAGGGCAGTCACAGCTTCTCTGGGCAGCCTGTGCCAGCGCCTCATCACCCTCACATTACAGTTACTCCCTTACTCTCACCTTCAAGCAGGGGAGCAAGCTACTTCTATTTCATATCTGGTGTGAAAAATATTTTATTTAAAGGATAGGTGGAAAAGCAGAGGAGCTGTTGCTGCTCATGCTATTAGATAAAGCACATTCTTGCAGTCTGCCTGTAGCTGTGCAGGAAATAAAGAGGTGCCACCAACATAGCTGTGACACACAAGTACAGACTGAGACTTCATATTCACCTGTTCAACAGTGGGTACTCACTGCTGCGAGGGCCTACTATCTCCTTCCGGATAAACTTTTTTTTTTTTTTTTTTGAGGCTGAACTATTCACAAGTCAAAAAACTTCATTTTAAGCCAAATATCCTGTTATTCATTCCCAGTAACTGGGCAGTAAGTCAACATTTAGACTCATAGTAGAAACAGCAAGAACTCACATGAGAGCTTTGGTAATGAAATTGGCTTTTGATCAATTTTTTGTCAACTTTGGCCAATTTTTTGTCAAAGCAGAGCCCACGCAGCTAGTCATTGCTGCAAAATCAGTGTATGAACAAGAGCTATATTAGACAGGGGAGTTTTATTTGAACTGAAATGTCAGCAGAAGTAGTACCACAGTCAACGTTTCAATGTTTGCGAATTGGATACTCACAAGCAGAAAAAAAAAACCCGTGCTGAATAACAGAAAAACAGCTGCTGTAGTAAGAAAGCTGATTATAAACTTCTTTACTCATCAGTTAAAGAAAAGAGAATAACGGCTGAGGACAGTGCTAGCTCTAATACAAGCTCTGTAGCATTCCAGCCGCAAAACTTTAAAGAGATTTCTAAAAAATGAATCAGAACTACTCCTTTTCAGAAGTTAACTTATAATCACTACATTTACCCACTGTAAGGCAATCTAAATGCTGCTGAGATCCATTAAAATTCTTCCTTGAAAGTCCATCTTAACAAGTCTCAGCAGCTTTTATTTCTAAAGAGATATTCTCTTTTTAAAGAAAGACAGTTCTTTAAATGTCACCACTGCAAATTCACCTGGAATCTTGGGTTGTGAGCTTTTCCTCCTTCCACCAGTTAAAGTAACCAATAGGTTATCTGATAATAGTGCCTCAGCGAGATGTAGAAATGCTACTGCTTAAAGCAGGCTTTCAAACAGATGTAACTGGAACGCACATGAGAATCTGGTGAATTACAAGGACTAAAATCCAGCCCCCCACTCCCACACACACTTTGCCTTGAAAAGCTGTGACTAGTCCTGCCCCCTGCTTGGTTAGTGTGATTTAGCACACATAGGGAACTATGCGCACCAAGCAAAATCGCACCACTCCTGCCCAGCCCCTTTTCAGATTCCTGCTATTTCACAACTACGCACTCTTAAAAAATCAGCAAATGCCTCAGACCATAGGGGACTGACTAGCATTCAGGTGTTTGCCTCTTAACACAATCCAGTACTTACTAAATATGTCAGAGACCACTGCAGAAACAAAGACTTTTCTGGGGGAGACATCTGTTTGAAACATTTTTACTCCTGATGCTATACCATGGGAGAAACTTCAATAAACTTGGCAAAGCAACTGAGTTTAAGAGGTTCAAGTGAGGCGAGTTTCCTCACCCTTTCACCCAATGTAATTACTACAACAGAGAAAGCAGTCTAACAGGGCTCTCAAGCACTGCAAACATGTTTTTAACAGAGGAAGTCAGAAGCATCACACCAACCCTGTAAACTTTCCTTTTGGAGAATCCCTTTCTATATTCGTAACACTATGAGTACTTACACTGACAATATGATTATAAAACCCATGAACAAAAGCCAAGCTGCGATCCTCTGGCTCAGCTACAGTTCCTTTTTCCTACAGAAGTGCTCCAAATTGGTAACAAATACAACGATATTGCTAAATGACCTTGGACAATTTACTTTGACTTGGTTTCTTTGCCTGAAAAATAAGGTTAATGGAGTAACCTGCAAAAGGGTGTTGCAAGCCTTGCAGCTTGCAAAACAAGAGTTCAAAGTATTATACAAATAGTTCACATTTTAGTTATTGACAAAACTACATTTCAAAACAAGACTGCTAGATATAACTCTAATCAACCTGTGGAATTTGGTTTGGCAAGAGACCAGCAGCAAAGCAACAAGGTCAATGTCAAACACAACCTTTAGGCAGTTTTATGACCCAACCGAGTTTTAGTTGTGCTCCGCTGGGGCAAATACTCCGTGAAAAGGTTTGCATAGCTCGCCTATCCCTTTATCAGACAGACATTATCAGCCTGAAGTACCACGTTAACTACTCACAGAGACAGGATATATAGTACTTTCAAACAGAATACAACATCCTCCCACCGGGAGCTGCTACGCCAAGGAAAACTTATCTCCTAAACCATCAAACCAAGCCATGGACAGCACACAGTTTGCTCCAGGCTAAAGCTCAACTTCTTGCCATCACTCCCTTACCCCAGCAGAAAGCCCTACTCTGCAGCCAAGGGCTTAGTTGAAAACAACCTCTCTCATACAAGTCTCATTCAAGCCTTCTTTCCCCAACCGGGCTATCAAATCCCTGAGGTCCGCTATGATGAGGGTTTTGGGAGGAAAGGAAAACGAGGAAATACCTCTTTCCCCAGACCCGTTCACGGGCGGGGCAGATGCCGGAATGAGTTTGGGGAGGGAGAAGCCCATCCCGTCTAATTCCTCCGATAGGGGGAGCGGCACCAGGCTCTATGCAGCTGCGAGGGGCCGGCGCGGTCCCCCCCTCTAGTCCCAGCGCATGCCTCTCCGGCAAGGGAACGATAGAGCTGGCACCCCTCCCGCCCCGGCTCAGCCACCCAACACCAAAGGCGTGATGGAAGGGGACGGATGGGGCAGCGCCCCTGCAAAAAGCCCGCCGCTCCCCAAGGCCTGAGCTGCGGCCTGGCTACGGCTTCCTCCTCCCGCCGGCAGCCGCGGTGGGGTGGGATTAAAAAGAAGGACGGAAAAAAGCGACCGGGCCCGCTCACCCAATGCCCGCCGCCCGCTCCTCTCAGCGCCAAGGCCGCGACGCCTCACTCCCGGACACGGGCCGCCACCTCCCCCGGCGCCCGCGGGGTGTGGGCAGGGGAGCTCGGCGGCAGACCACTGCTGAAACGAGGGAAAAGGAAGATGCGAGTGAACCCACCGGCGTCGGCTGCTGCCCTGGGCAGTGTATGTGTCTATCCTCGGACCGTCCCGCTCGGAGCCGGCTCCCCCCTGCGCTTTCTCGTCCGCTCTCCGCCCAGGCACACAAGATGGCGGCACTCACCGGCCACGTCAGTGCCAACCACGCGCGCGGCACCACGGGTAACCGAGGAGGGCAGCGGGGAGCGGAGCTGGGCGGGGAGGGAATGGGCGGAGCTAGGCAGGGGAGCAGCGGCCCCGCATAGGCAGGCGGGCCCTAGCGCTGGCCACGCCCCCTATTAAGCCACGCCCCCTCCCGCCCTGTGGCGCCCTGCCCAGGCTGCTCGTGACCGGATGTGTGAGCTTGGTGTGTGTCGTGCGGCGGGTGTCGGTCTGTCGAGCTATCGCCAGTTGTGTGCCGGGCGTTGTGCAGTGTGCGCCTCGGCGTGTGCTTGTCGTGCGTTCCCCGCTCCCGGGGAAGTGCCCTTACTGGCACCGTGCAGCCTTGCCCATTGGCAAGGGTCCGCGCTGCTGGCTTGCTCGTGTTGGGCAGTTCGGGGATGCGTGCGGCAGCCATTCTATGCGGGTGTGTCGCGTTGTGTGCTTAGGAATGTGGTCGTGTCTTACATAGGTACATCCGTGCATCCTGCGCGGGGTTCATGGGCGTCTGATAGTGCTGGTGTGTTCCATGCCTTCAGCAGCATCCGCTGGGCATCGACTTCTTTACTGCATAGGCATAACAGACAGCCAGGGAAAATCCTTAAAGCTCGCTTATCTAAAATAAAACAGGACTACAGAGAAGGACGTCCTTTCCCAGACGGCTCTGCTGCCACTTCAGTTCATCTTTGAGACAAAACAGGGTTTCATACTATTACAGAATGGTTTGGGTTGGAAGGGACCTTGAAGCCCATCCAGTTCCAACCCCCTGTCACAGGCAGGGACACCTGCCACTAGACCAGGTTGCTCCAAGCCCCATCCAACCTGGCCTTGAACCCTGCCAGGGATGGGACACCCACAGCTTCTCTGGGCAGCCTGTGCCAGGGCCTCACCACCCTCACAGGGAAGAACTTCTGCCTAACACCTAATTTGCTGAAATTTTTATTGTTTCTGGTACTGGAAAGGCAAAATGGAGAGGACCCACAGGATGGAGTGGTACAGCCGGGTGCAGCTGCTTCAGCCACCCCATGCCTCAGTTTCCCCATGCAGAGAAAAAGCCTTTTAATTTTTTCACCTTAACATGGATGGATGGGATTGAATTGTGAGCACAGAGCAATTTTTCAGTTCCACATGGAAAAAGACCATAATTTTGTTCAAAAGCTGGAGGGAATGGTGTAGAAACAACTGTTCGTGCATGAGCACAATAAATTTAGGATTATTTCTTTTCTGGTTTGTGTTAACTTCAAGAAAAATCTAGGTCATGTGCTGCTCAGGTTAAATACTAAATGCTAAATACTAAGTGCTTCCTTTATTAAAGGCAGGAAGACGGGTTTTGAAGGACAGCAGGAATCCATGAAAACTGCTTATTTCTAGATTTATCCCAGCACTTGCAGGAAACAAATACCTTGAAGACCACCATCCCCCCAGCAAATGGGGTTGAAATTGCCCAGCAGCTGAAAACATTATACAGAGGTGAGTGCGGGGAGATGGATGTGAGACCAAAAGCTTCTTTTCGTAAAAAAGTGGGTCGCACTCAAGAGGGATGGCAGCAACAGGGCTAAGAAATGCCAGGAGGGAGCCTGGGCTGGAAGGGAGGTCTTCCCTGTGTGTTTTCCAGGAAAGCACCATCCCTGTGCCTGAGCGAGTGTTATTGTTATTGTACTTAAGGAAGTATGTAAATAGCATTAAGTTCTCCCCGGACAGTCAAAAACCGGCCAAAGCAGTCAGTCTAAGAAAGCGATGGCAAAACATGCCAAGAAAACAAATTAATCGATTTGGGTTTTTCTTCCACACTGCAGAAGCTGACCTGTCTCAAGTGGGATTTCAGGAAGAGAATTACTGTTGCAGTGAACAGATTGCTACCCAGCTCAGTGTCCAAGCATGGGCAGCTACCACTGGGATGGCAGATGTCCCTGTCCCTTCAGTGCAGGCTGTTTGTGAACCCTGTAGAACACGGCATCCTTCAGGACCTGGTTTAAGAGATACCAAGTTCAGCCTAAAATGCACAGTGGATTTTAATCCTTCAGCAGTACCTTTGAGACAGGAAAAGAGAACTTGCATTTGCTTGAGGCTTCTGGGGAACGTCTGCCTCTGTTCCTGCTGTCTGTGGACATTTTGGGTGAGCCCTGGGGCCGGAGCTGTGCTGGAAGGCCATGCTCTGTGTGTCTGTGAATAGGCTGATACAGAGAAGCTACTCTTAAGACGACAGCAGAACCGATTTAGTGCATTTATCCCCCATCCCCAAATCCTCTCTTGGCCATAGCTGAGTCCAGAAGCAGCCCTGGCTGCTCCATGATGGGATGGTGAACCAGGTCAGGTGCTGGTCTGGGTTAAAAATAACCCTTCTCTCCTTTTTTTTTTTTTCCTTCTAATTTACTTTTTGCTTTATTTTTAACTCAGAGCAGTTGCTTGCTTTAGCTCACAGGGCTGGGGGGAGGAGAGAACACGCTTATCCCACCATCCCATAACTTGCCCTCCCCAGTAAAAATCTGGCTGATGGGGGTGCCAGCTGGGGTGCAAAGCAAGTCAGAGGGGTTTTATTTTATTATTATAATCTATTATGTGTTGTCTGTGATGTAGGATTTCAGTTTTATCATCTCGGTGGAGACTGGAGCCGATGCTGTGCATGAGAAGCCAGTAGAAATTCGGCCCTGTCGGTCTGATTCATTAATGATGGCTGCTGTGATGCAAGACAAACATTTCACCCAGTGATTCATGACATTTATAGGAAGAAAGTGGCCTTGCTTTGTTTGCAGCTGGGAGAGCAGACATGTCGCTTGCTTTCTCTTCTCTTTGAAAGCCCTTGTGGCAGAAAGATGAAATGGGGAGGGAGCCGTTGGGGCAGCTTGGTTCATATTCTGGGTGCTCCTGGGATTGCAGAAAGTCCTTTGGCTTTTCCTGGATGGCCGCTTTGGAGCTGGAGAGTTTTCTCCCCTGCTGGGAGCCTCAGATGACAAATCTGCTGGCTGTGCTACACCCTGTTCTTGCTGCCTTTTGAAAAAAAGTGTTTGTGTAAAGCAGTTTTCTGGGGTTATAAAAATACCATCAGGAATCACCACGCACTTGCCCAAGTGATGTTTTTCCTTCTGCATCTGCGCTAGGAAAAAATACCACAGGCTGGATCTGCTCTGACTCCAGGGTCCTCCAAGAGAATCTTTTCTCCCACTGTGGACAAGTTGTCTGTGTTGAAAAGTTACTGCTTGATAATAACCTGCTGCTGTCTGGTAGCAAGGGGTGGTGGAGACCTCAGAGCCGGTGGCAATGATATCCAGCCACCAGATCCCTCCTGGTTGAGATGGCGAAGACATTTTGGGGTATTTTGGGGTGATGCCAGGGTGGGCACCCATGTGGAAGGGGCTGAAGGGTACCAGAGTCGATCACTGCTCTGTCTTCTTCTGCCTTAAAGCTCATGCTTTATGGGACTGTGCTGTCAGGTTGAGGATTTCTCACCCCTGAGTCTCTTACTTTGGGGTGGGCATTGCAGTTACTCACAGGAGCTAAGAAATCCTACCCCCTCCCAGTCATTTCCTGCTTTATCTGCCAAAAGAATAGCAATTACTCCTTCGAATTGTTGTCCTGAAGTCACCTATAGATGGGCCTGGGCTATTGAAAAACTGACAGATCTAATCTTCCTGCTCGTGTTTTACCATCCTGGCAGCAAAAGAAAGGTGGAAATGGGGAGAAAAGCAAGTTAAACTCTAAATGGCTTCCTTGATAGGCACCAAAATAAGAATATTCATATCAAGAGCTTTTAGTTTAACATGGTTTCTCCACCCAGAGCTGCCTTAGGTGGCAGAAGGACCCACGCAGCCAGAGAATTTTTGAGAACATCTCAGATGTGGGCCTGGAGCCTGGGAGAGCAAAGGAAGCAGATGATCTCTCTGCTCTTGACACTGACTCCCCAGGGATGTTGGGCAAATTGCTGCAGCTCTCTCTGCCTCACTTTTTTCCTCCTTAATTTGGAAGAAGCTTCATTTATGACTCAGTGTCTAGTGTAACCTTCGGTGAGAAGAGCTTTGTATAACATCTGTTTTGCTAATTGCTAACACCTCTGGATAAAGCTCTTAGCTGCATCCATCTGCAGCAGGATGATACTCTGTTTGAGCAGCCTCGGTGATGTCTTCTAGTACCCAGGGAAGACAGATTGGAAAGGACAAGTTGATTCCTCTGCTATCATAGAATCATAGAATAGTTAGGATTGGAAAGGACCTCAAGATCATTTGAGTTCCGACCCCCCTGCCATGGGCAGGAACACCTCACACTAAACCATGTCACCTAAGGCTCTGTTCAACCTGGCCTTGAGCACTGCCAGGGATGGAGCATTCACAACTTCCCTGCTCAGCCCATTCCAGTGCCTCACCACCCTTACAGTAAATAGCTTCTTCCTTATATCCAGTCTAAACTTTCCCTGTTTAAGTTTGAACCCCCTTGTCCTGTCACTACAGCCCCTCCCTAGCATCCCTATAGGCCCCGTTCAGATACTGGAAGGCTGCTATGAGGTCTTGACGCAGCATTCTCTTCTCCAGGCTGAACAGCCCCAACTTTCTCAGCCTATCTTCATACAGGAGGTGCTCCAGTCCCCTGATCATC
>WYDI02021335.1:0-12249 GCA_009867235.2 Psittacus erithacus | reverse complement strand
AGGACAGGTTGTGGGGGGAAAACAAGCAGGCTACATGCTTTGTCTAATTTACGACTAAGCTTAAACCACAACAAAGGCAATGAACAGTTCCTATGGGGATTTTTCAGGTAAAACCTTGGAAATACGAAAACGAACAAGAGTCATACTAATGGAGCATTTTAACTAGGCCTGCTCAGCCACGTCCCCTTTCAAAGGCTATCTGCTGTTACTTCAGGTCCTTAGAGTGCCTGAAATTCACCGACCCGCATGCCTGCTTTTCACTTCGAACCGAAGCAACTGTTCAAAAAGGCTGCGCTCTGCTGGGAAAAGGAGGGGATCAGGAGAACCCTCACCGCTGGGGGTCACCACAAGGAGGGTTTAACTCCTCCCCGCGCACGGCTCCGCCCAGCTGCCGGCGGCTAATGGCAGGCGCGCAGGACCGCACAGGAACGGCACTACGGCGCCCCCTGTCGCATACAGGCGGCACCGCGCCCCCCACAAGGCGGGCTCCGTCGCCTCTGAAAGCTC
The DNA here is from genome assembly GCA_009867235.2 of Psittacus erithacus. Taxonomy (NCBI): domain Eukaryota; kingdom Metazoa; phylum Chordata; class Aves; order Psittaciformes; family Psittacidae; genus Psittacus; species Psittacus erithacus. Next base: position 11,742 of record WYDI02021335.1, on the reverse strand, counting down.
CCTCAGCGACCCTGCCCGCTTACTGCCTCCTACTACCAGCATCCCTCATGCCAACGAGCCCTTCCTCAGGACATTATCGTGGCACCCTGTTCTGCGACCCCGAAACATCCCGTGGGTAGTACGTATTTTCTGCTCTGACTGCAGACCGCACGGCACCGCTTCAAATCGGCAGTCAGAACTCACAGTCAGGGCTCCCACGGCACGCGTAACCCCAGTGGGCATTCAGTGCCAGTCCTTGCAAGTGCAACGCTTCCTGCTGTTCAGATGTATCAGCTGCATCAGGAAATAAAACCAAAGTTCAGACAAGAATTCACGAGTTTTATAATTTGTCCCTGCCCACTGCAGAGGGTTGGAACTGAATGACCTTTAAGGTCCCTCCCAACTCAAGCCTGTGTATATGATTCTATGATTCTACAATTTAAAGGGAAGGACAAGTCAGCGGTCTCTGTGAGAACTGAACTGTTACACAATGCCAGCATTAACCTTCAGTTAAAACTCCTGTACTGATGATTTATATTAAATACTGTTTTGAAAATCACACTCAGTTTTCACTCACTTTAGTTTCTACAGAACATTTTTGTTTCCAAGGCTGCAGACCACTATTTCACAGCACAGCCCGTGTGTTTCAGGATACAGCTTCCTTGCAAGAACCAGAATGTGGGACCCGGACAATGTAGTTAAGCTGAACTACAGCTTTCCAAATGAAATCCTCCTCTTTCCCCATGCACCAAGATGCAACTCCAGACTTTTCAGCAGCGAAGCAAAGCCTCTCTCCAGCACTTTGTTTTCAAAATGGCCCAAGTTCACATCTTCAAGGTTGCAGCAAGAGGTACAAACTACTTGCAGTTATTTTAAGTCTTGCATAACCAGGAATGTGTCCTGATTCCAGCGGTAGGTAAATGGCTGCAAGACTCCCCTGCCTGCATGCCAAGGATGCAGTAATAGGGAAATGCAGAAAGGCTGCAGCACAGAGATAAAAATGGAAACCTACACCTGCTTAGAGGTCAAATGCACAGTTCATCGGCACTCTCAAGCAAGAAGCATGCTCGGACAATGCACGTACCAAATGGCACGTCTCACAAGGTGCCTTCGGATTGTTTCAAAACCAAATAAACCAAATCATGCTGCAGTTGTCTGTCCTACAGAAAATTTCCTCTCATACACCATTAAGACGCTGGTTACAAAGTGTTGCCCCGCATCAGCCATGCGAGTTAACTGTGAGCAGTTCAGTCCTTGGGATCTCCTCAGTGAGCCACTCATTCACTGTTTTTAGCCCAAGCAGAGAAAATGCCAAGAATTTGTAGTGACAGCACAGGTGCCCTTTCTTGTCCCCTTATAAATTCTGCGCAGATTCATAGTTCCCAGCCTTCTCACCTTACCGCCTTTAAAATAACACTAGGCCAGACATACCAACACTTCATTAATCAATTTTCTGTAAACCTGTAAGTGCTGGGGAAAAAATCTCCTTCCAAGACATTCTTTCAAATTATATTTTTCTTCGGTTCACCAACCTGTGCTCGATGGATTAAAATACACTGGAAGACCAACATAAAATGTAATTAAATGGATATGCAAAAGCCACTGTAAATAAACTACTAAATCACTCATTCAATTTATGGAAAGCATTTTTTTAATTTTTCTAGTCTTCTGAGTCCTTGGTGGAATAGAAAAGAGGATAAAAACCACTATGAAGCTGCAGTGGCCTCAGGGCCACAGGGGCCTCAAATAATAAGAAAGTAACAGTATCACTGTTTTTTTATTAAAAAAAATAGTTTAGTGCCTTTTTCCCTGCAGATTGGGAAGGCCTCACTCAACTGCCAAACCTGGGAGCTCATGATTAGAACAGGATCATCTTTTTCTAAAACAAAAAGATAAAATTGCTGTCGGAACAAATCAAATATTTTTTGAAATGAATACTTAGTACTGCAGAAGTCACTGCTTTCCACAAAGACATTAGGCACTCCTCTCTCAGGCAACTCTATTCATACAATTCAAATTACTTTATGTTATGCTAGTCACCACTTGCACATCTATCTGCCAAGATAATATAGGAATGAAGTATCTAAAATAAAACTATATAAGAAATGAGAACAGCTTCTTGTGTCATGCTCAATAATTCAATATATCCATGATTTCTTCTAATCAGGGCTGAAGCGGTTGTTATCAATTCCACTAAAAAAAGCTTTAGTTTAAGTGAAATGCAATCCTCTCCTTTCCCCTTGCCATTTTCAGTGTTGTCCTGCTTCCTGACATACCTGTCAGTATCTTTGGATGTAAAAGAAACCAAGCAATGGGTAAAAGTGACATTAAAAGGAGGCCAAAGCATCCAAAACTTGAGGTTGAACAGTTTCCCTGAAGACAGTTATTCTCTCACTTTCTTTCTAATTTCTTTGAAAATGGAGAAGGGGAGTGGTGTATATGTGTGAAAGAATATGAAAGTAGAAAACCACATAAAGTCCCCAACATTTTTCATGCAACAGTTACATATTAAAGGATCTCCCTCAAATTAAAAACTCTCACAATATATTTTGAAGTAAACATTCACTTTTGAATAATCAATTATTCAAAAAGTTATATACATACATATACATATATATACATATGATATGTACATATATATACAGACACACATCTATGCAAAATCACTTTTAAGGCTTTTCAAAATATGCCCACAACTCCCCTGTCCAGGTTGATGGTTTTGTACTTCAACCACTGGTTTTTGTCTTCCCAATATACCAAAGCCTTACTAAAACCTGATTCAAAGTCCACTTTTGAATTGTCTCCCTGGTTCTTTCTGGAGCATCACAGCCTGAACGGCTTTGTTCCCCTTTCTTAACATTGTCCTGTCCTGGGGCTAGGCAGCAGTTATTCAAATGCTTTTCCTAATGTACACAGTAAGCCAGCATTCACACTGCCTGCCCAGGAGATCCTTACACATCTTTTTGAGGAGGGATGGTAAATTCAGGCTTTGTTTGGGTGAGCCACAGAGTGGCTGCATAAAACCTCTCTTGTGAAAGCCAGGAAACGGGGGCCTTCATGGCTAAGGCAGAAATATCAGGACTTGAAATTTTAGGCTAACTGTGTAGACATCACATCCTTACTTTATAGAGATTGAACTTAAAATGTATAAAATGCCTGTTCATGGTGAGTAATAAACCTGAAAAAGTACTAGTAAATATAATCACAGAAAGTATTTTAAGGCAGTGCCTTTTACATCTGCCTTTACATGCCTTTTGGATCTATAATGAGCTTTTTAAAAACAACACACACCATCTCCTCTATTTCACACTCACTCCCTGAATACAAAAATTGCCTGAATGGAACTTTAATTGGGATGAAAATTTGTTGAAGGTTGTTATATATGAGGTATCTGCTGAAGATTAAATGGAAATGCTTTCACATCATAATTGTCAAATGCTGCTTAAATGGGATAAAAAACCCCTAGTATGCCAGCTCAACAGCCTAGGAAAGTGAATTTAAAGGTGAAGCTCAATATCAGAAATCATCAACAGCAACATTACTGTTAGCTTGCAAACTGTGCACTGTTTTCCAAAATAAACACAAGAGGGATGACATATACAAGTTCTTATTACAACTGGCAATACTCAAGCCATACCAGAGTTTTTGTTTCAAGACTGCTTCTCTATTACCAGCGGAATGAAGCTCATCTGCTTGCCAGAGCCACCATTCCTTGCTTATTAACAGCTATTCTTTCTGGAAAATCCCCCTTGACATACTTCACTGAAATGGGATGAACCAATGATGAAAATTAATCAGCTCAGGATACGAAAAAAGCCTCTTCTATGACCTCAGACAGCTGAGCCCCACTGCCTACATCCCCTTGTCCTGTGACAGCCACAGGCAAAACCCCCAGACATCCAAGACTATGCATATAATATGCACAGACACATGAACTGCAGAAGATGAACAGTTAGTGAGAAAATCTGGTAGTCTCCAGTACCACTCATATATAGAAATCAAAAATAAAGAACAAAATTTTCATACAAGAAAAAATAATCAGCAGCCTTGTTACCCTAAGACAAATCTATGGCCACCCTAACTGAGAGTACTCTTCAAAACTGAAATTACTCTGATGAACAGGAAAAAACTAAATGAAAATTGGGCTCCCAAACAACTTCGGAATCCCTCTTACTTATCAAAAAGTAAACTGTTATCCTTTCTGGCTAAAATGTACTGAAAACACATTATAATTGAAGAAAGTTGTGTCTTAATTAAGGAAAGCTGTTAACAACTGAAGAGCCAGGAAGCAATGAAGAAACTCTAACAGCAGTCCACTCAACGCCTTGCAACAAATTTTTGTATCCTCACCTTCTGCACCAGCAGGAATTCATGCAGCTCAACCATCTCCCCGGACAGAGCCACCAGCGTGATCTCCCCTGCAGCACCCTCACTGTTTCTGTTTTTAGATCCTTTTCTTTCCCCAGCCCCATTCCTGTATTTGTTTGGGGTTGGCTATTCCCACCTTCCCCTCTCAAGAACAAGGCAAGCTCTCACTTTCTGAAGGCCAGTTCATACACAGTCTTTTCCCATGTGTGTCTTTATGTTGGCAGTCAGAGAGGCTTTTTTGTAGATCTACTCTGGCTTCAGAAGGAAGGCTGCAATGATAGAAGATGGTGCTGCAGTCACTTAATGATAAAGTTAGAACATGTAGGAAAACACTGAATATGTACCAAATCCAGCATATTGGGCTAGTTAATTATACTAGATTTAAGAGCTCTGTCAGCGGCTGGTAAGAATTATTTAATGGTTTAGATAAACTGCCTTCAGAAATTACTGAAGAGACCTAAGATCTAAGAGAATGAATGAAAAATACCATCACTGAAAAATAACACCAGCCAACAGGATCAGGAAGAGAATTCATTCAGAATGACAAACTTGTGGCTCAATTTAGACTTCCTTACCCAAAAGCCATTTCTACACCTCTGTGGAACTGTGCTGATAGTGGTGGCATAGAAATGCAGAGGATAATGCTACATCAATAATACATTATTGGCAAAATTGTTCACAAAAAGGAATGGCTAAAGCAGATGCACTGCTTAAATGGTATTTAATGAAATAAATTTTTAGAACAATAGCACAGATCTCCATTACCAACAACACAGTCCCTTTTGGTCAGAAAAAACATTGGAATAAGAAGCAAAATCAATTCAACAGGCTCACATGAAGTCTTTTTGCTCATCTGTGTAAGAGCTTGCACTTGTTAGGTATTCACATATTGCACTTCAGTCAACTCTCAGCTTATTCTCAAAATACTTGGGATTCTCAAGTAATCTTCCAAATAAATACTGGCTACCTCACATAGCATCTAGGACCCATTTATTCGGGCTCAGCTATAATTGAGACAAAAGATGAGTGCAATACTGTAGAAAAAAAATTGCAGTATCTTCCACATTACAAAGAACTGAATAAGGTTTTCATGCAGAAACTTTCCCTTGAGGCATCTCTGTCTCAGAAGGACAGCAGAGATTTGAAAGAAAAAAACACTCCATAAAAAAAAGTAAAGTATTAGGGGGCGGGGAGGAGGGTGTGGAACAAAACCTCCTCTTCTGGAGCAGCCCCTTCTGAACTACATGTACAAGCACTTATAGTGCTTCCACTGAATGCGACATTTGGAGATAGCTGTGCAACTGTAAATCACACTGTGATATATGACACTGTTTTTAAAAAGGATTTTTATTGTCTTAACAACTCATTTCAGATTAAAACAGACATTAGAGTTTTGGCACATTACAGAACTCATAATTCGGGCATGAAATTTCAGCTGCCTTGAGGTGTTAGAGGCCCAAAGTGGTTACAGTTGCACAGTCACCTTCTGAGGCAACTTCTCTCTCCTCACCTCCCAGGGGCTGCTCAAGTTCCAGGTGAAGAAGCTAATTGTTCAGTTCCAAGTTACATTCCCTCCTTAATCTCCAACTGATGACTGCAGCTGTAACAGCATGGTAACAATAAGCAGTACAACTTGTAACATGCATACATATACAATTTCTCCACTGGAAAGGGCAGATATTTTCCTGCAACTTCTTGGAGCATGAGCTCCTCTCCTCCTATGCCTGTTCTAATTTGGGCCCAGTCTCCCCACCATTTTGTGTAGAGGCTCTTCACTGAAGTAGAGGGTATCTGCATGGCCAGGTGAAACATTGCGAGTGCTGTACCACTGTCAACAAGAGTTCCTACCAGCCTGCAGGGCTGCAGATCTGCACCTAACCCTGAGAAAGGCAAAGTCTTTCCATCCACCCCTAGAGAGATGGGGATTGTGGTGAGGCAAGTGAAGGCAGCTGGCTCCCCTTCTGAGGCTGGCTCTACAAGCTGCTTCATATCTCCTGGCATTTTGTTCTGTCAGAAACAGTGGAGGACCCCAGCTTTGATTCTCCAAAAACAAAACCTGCTGATAAGGACACAGCGGCTAAGCAAGACTAAGATCCAGCTGATGGCCACAGAAGCAAGAATGGATGAGAATGAACTTTCTTCCCCTGCATCATCTCTGTTACAGGTGAGTATCTGGGTCATCCAGAGACAGTGATACACCTCTTCTTATTGCAAAGGGACCAGCAGCTATGCCTGAAAAAGACGGGTCCCTTTGTTCTCCGCACATAATACTGTACCTGCAGGATACACAGACTTGTCCGTGTCTCCACCCCTGATCAAACCTTCCTCCCTCCATCACACACCCAGGAACAGAGGGGTATGTCTAAATCCTGAAAACAGAGGGTTTAATTTCTTTGCTTCTCTCCATAACATGAGACCCTTCCAGAAATGCAGACACCAGCCGCGACTGACAGTTCACAAAAGGGAAATGCAATGAATGCAACAGTATCAAACTGGCGACACCTCTATCAAAGATTCACCCACAGCAGCCACCTCATCCCCTGCCCTAAAGAAACAGTAGTGGACATGGACAAGTGGCTGTCCCCTGTGCCACTGGCCCCAAGTCAGCAGCTCTCAGAGCTGCCGATCCGAGCCACTGATCCAGGGGAAGAACCCATGAAAAAAACCAAACCCAACCCCTCTACTTAACCTTTTAATCACAACAATGCTGTTTCCCCTCATTAGTATACTCTGGGAACACATGCAGACCTTATTCTGAGCAGATACATGACAGCCTTAAAACACATAAAACTAATTAGAGCTGGAAGTTTAAAAGTGACCAGATGACTCTGATTTCTGGCATTCCCAGAGCAGAACTCATTTTGCTTAATGGATAATGTTCTTGCAGGCTTTGAGGCTTATTTTGCAGAAAGTGAACATGCCAAGATATGCACTCTATTTAACACCATTAGACTTGAAAGCTGGGTTCAGTCACTTCACAGTAAAATAAAAGCTATTTTCGAAGCAAGATTGGAAACAGAATCCCTTCACAGCAATAACAACACAAATCTTCAATAGATTATTTCTCTTCCAGTCCACCTCACACCACTCCTTCAAATCTCAATCTTTAGGCACCCTAATCATCACCAAGAATAAGTTTTACAAGCAAGACAATCTGGCAAAAATAAAAATACAAAACCACAAGTTGAAACATGTGCTTAGATACAAAGAAATCAAATTGGAAACTACCTCCATGATTTTCCAAGGGTAGATCAGTTACAATGGATGACAAAATACATGGAAAAAAGCTGTAGCTAATACTCATAAATAGTTAACTCCTGCTCCTAAAGTTCGTGTGTAAGAAGCTGTAGAGGCTACCAGAATCCCTTTGAAGTGACTTAGTTTAGTAACTTCACTGATCTGTGTACTCTTCCCACATAAACCAAGGTATGGATCCTGATGCAAGGTATCTATAGAAAGTCTCACAACAAATAACAATATTGTATTTACATGCAAGTTGTAACACTGGTGTTAGGGTGGTATAGAGCTCTCTTGGGGAAGCTTAAATAGCCTCAAAGGATAGAAAAGACGTCTTTCGCATCTAAAAAAAGATCACTGAAGACATCTCTGAAAGAGGGACATCAAATACTACATATCGGCTCCAAGTGATTAAAGAAAGTATAATATTTTATAGCTTTATTCAAAGTTTAGTGAGGTCAGCAGAAATGTGTGATGTGTTTTATGTGCCAATGCTCTGCCACGTATTATTATGCTTTATTATAAACCAACAGTAACCCTCAGAAGTTGACCATAACTCTTCTGGGATCCCGTCTCACAAATACAACTGGCAGCACCTATCCAAGCAGCTCACACTGGAGGGAAGCTCCATCAGTCTCACTAGATTAAGGATTTCTCTAATGGAGCTGGCTGTTTTGCCTTGTCACCACTAAGCAGAGACAGAAATGCATCCTGAGCCCACACTGCTCCGGCACCCCGCCTTCACAGCATCTGTTCTTAAAAAGCAGGAAGAAGTGACCACCTGGCATTGAGAAAAAAGATCCTACTCTGCCAATTTATTGCTTAACACACACTATCCCCCCCTTCCCCTTTCCAAAATCGTGTCAGACAAGTGCATCTAAAAATTTTATTTTGTTTTGTTTTCCAGATTTGGTCACTACTGCATGTTCCACTCCTTCCCAAGGAGAAATCCCACGATCCCTTCATTAGATTTACAGGGAGGAACAAACAATTTTGGTCTCACATGTTTATCAGCATGCTAGTTTCCTCTTGCACTGTTCCGCAAAAATCCCCTTACATCCTTGTGCAACCTCAGTGCATGCTGGCAAACTGCTCACAGCCTGGAAAACTTTTTCCACTGAATTTTCTTTTTGCACCAATAAAAGCTCAAGCCTGAAAAAATACTCAAGCCTCAACACTAACAGACTGACACTGCTACTCCATTTGTCCTAATGATATTTACTAGGATAGAGAGACCAGCCCAAGAAAATTAGCTGTATACTTCTTAAGAAAGTAGCAACTGCAAACCACCTCAGTGCATGGCCTCGCTGAGAGAGGAGTGGTTTTGGTCAGCAACACAAAGCACACTGTGAATCCAGGTCTGTGTAGCAACACAAAGCACGCTGAATTCTGTGATTCTGTGACTCTGAATCCAGTTCTGTGTGACAAACAGGAGGCAAATCGTCAAGCAAACCACAAAACACTCAAGTTACCTCCCCTCTTCCACAGCTCCCGGCTCCACTTCAGCAATCCCATTATGAAATTTTAATCAGACATATTTGAGACAACCCTGCGTAGCTTTCCCAGCTTCCTGCCTCCCACGGACAAGTTAATAAGACAAAAAAAGTCAAGAAAAAGGCAGCCCAAGCACTCCCTTATCCCAATGATGGGCCACAGAGGTGAGGAGCTGCTGGAGCTGACCAGCTGCCCTGCCTCCTGGATGGCCTGGCAGGAGCCTCTCCCTGAGGGCACAGCCCTTGGTACCTACCCAGGCAGTGCCTCCTTTCCAGACCTCTTGCTCAGGGACCAGGCATGTCTCCCGGCTGGTGGGCAAGCCTCCACATCAGCGAGTGGGAACAGGCCAAGAGACACGCAACGGAGACCTCAGCAGCGGGCCACGGCAGCACGTGTGGGGTGCAGACGGCACCCGCATGGGCAGCAGGCGATGCTGGTGGAGCAGAGCATGGGACCCTGCTGCCCTCTGCGACCGACTGTCCTCCTGCGCTAATCCGTGCCGCTGTGCCAGCTTAGGGGATATAATTAGACTCACAAAGGAGCCCTGTTACTGCTCCCTGCTAAGAGGCCGCAACAATTTTGATTAGTCATACTGGCGACTCTGCCAACCTGCTGCAGTGAATGCTGCCTGTGGAGCTGAGCAAAGCCCCAAAGATGACACCAGAGCACTACTCCTGGAGGTGGAGAAGGGATTCTTACTTTTCATTTGAAGTGGTGTTTGACATGGCAAGTGGAAAATGCACTGAGAGTATGCTGCTGAAACTTTTTTCAGCTGTTCCATCCTTTCCTCTTGCAATCTTCTAAGCAAATATGTGGGTGAATAGACCTGTCTTGGGCACTGCCTTGTGCAGAAGTTAATGTCACCTGTGAGATGGCAAGGTACATGCTAAAGGTATAAAGCTAAAAGAAAAAGGTTGTGAGATGCTGGCACAGGTTGGCTGCCTCATCCCTGGCAGTGTTCAAGGCCAGGTTGGAAGGGGGTTTGAGCAAACTGGTCTAGTGGGAGGTGTTCCCTGCCCATGGCAGGGGGTTAGAACTAAATGTTTTTTAAGGTCCTTTCCAACCCTAACCATTCTGGAATTCTATTATATGACATAACACTCTGGGCCTCTTAAGATCGGATGGTCTGTCAATAATGTTTGAGAGTTACAGATGTTTCTCCTATACGTTAAAACCAATCAGCCACTTTTCTGGGAAGGCAGCATTTCCCTCCTCTAAGAGAGGCAGCCTGTGATAGCCCTAGAAATAAGTAACCTCAGTACGCAGAAAAGCGTTGGAAATTATCACCTATGGAAAAAGTGTCAGGTACGTCCTTCCATCCTCCAGGGAAGCTAATGTTACAGATTCTAGGGAATTCTTTCAAAGGAGTACTTATTTTAATAATCTTTTGAAAAAATAAGCTTTATTCCACTGTCACACCATTAATCCCCTGCTGCTGGCCAGATTTGCATCTATAAGCTTACTATAGTTGCTGACCATCACCATACCTGAAGATGTAAAGGATACAGTAAGAGGCTGCACAGAGATTATTTGGGGAAAATCAAGAAGATTACTTCTGATGTATCCTTAAGGATCAGCCCCAGAGAATGAGCAGGAGAAACTTATGCACTGGCCCATGTGCTGAGATCAGGTTTTCCTTACACTCACTGACCCATTACACTAAACACACAATGACTATCTATTTTTCTGTTCTGTGCTGGCTGCACTGCAGCATCATCACCAACTGCCTAACTCACATCCTACATATGAAACATCAATGGCTTTTCACAGATTAAAGGAATATGTGCTTACAGTTGCAAAAGAAATGCTGGAAGTACCATGGATTTACAGAAATCCTCAAATTTCAGGAGGGGGGGAGGAGGCTGGCAAAAGGACAAGAAGTAGACTTATGCAGGCATATTTGGATTTTAGTAAGAAATGTAGTTAAGCAGCATATGGCAGAATTACACAATTACACAAATCCAATAGCTCCATTGTGTGAACTTGCTGGAAGTTAGGTGCTGTATGGCTAAAACTTTCCCAGCCAGACTGCAACATTTATCAAAAAATGACTGCACTTTGATATAAAAGTGAGAGTATTGATCTCTCACAGATGTTCAAGCTAATATAATGAGAGATTTTTGGAAGCAATCTGAAAAAAGGTAAGCTAGTATGACCCCTTTCTTATCCACACTAACACACACGCCTGCATGTACACATGCACACTGAGACCAGAGGGCAGACTTTCATTTGACTGGTCACTTTCCTAACACTGTTTCTGAAGTCTAAAAACCATGGAGTTGTTGTGTGAATGAAGATGCACAGTCCAGCTGACAAACACTATCCTGTACTTGGTGAGTTACATGGCAAAACAGAAAAGTAAAATCAAGTGGAAAACAGAACTTTTTTCCTGAACTTTCAGCAGCAAGTCCATCTTCACTCCAAACAGAAGAATAAACTGCATAGAGTACTATTGAATCCACTGTCTGAAAAACTATTAGAATTACATCAGTATATTGGAAAAACAAGTTAAAAAGCAGTGGTCATCTTAATTTTCAAGGAAAAGAAAACTTGAACCTCAAAATATAGTTGTCTAATAGGATTTATAATTGGGCTTTAAAAATCTTTTCTTCTTTGTCTTTGTCGTGGTTTAGGCCTGCCACACAGCCCACTCACTGCCCCCCC
>WYDI02021334.1:0-50649 GCA_009867235.2 Psittacus erithacus | reverse complement strand
GGTGAGGTGCTGGAACAGGCTGCCCAAGGAAGTTGTGAATGCTCCATCCCTGGCAGTGTTCAAGGCCAGGTTGGACAGAGGCTTGGGTGACATGGTTTAGTGTGAAGTGTCCCTGGCCATGTCAGGGGAGTTAGAACTAGATGATCTTAAGGTCCTTTCTAACCCTAACTATTCTATGATTCTATGATTCTTTTCTCATAGCTTGTCAACAAGATGAAGAAAGGAAGAGCTCAGTTTTCAGACTTTGAGGAAACACCACCAAAATTTGTAAGCTGAAGGTGTCTGAAAAATAAATAACACCTAAAATATTTACCACTTCTGAGTTTTCTCAGCAGGATGATACTTGAAAGCATAACCCAGAAAATGTAAACTTGATATATGATGTATTTGGCCTTCCCTTTGTTTAGTGAATTATAACTTTTTATTTTTATGTCTAAGTACGTCTAATGACCTTGTGATCATTCTTTTTTTAGGTATACAAAACTTGGCTATGCAGGAAATACAGAACCTCAGTTCATTATCCCATCATGTGAGTAATTTTTTGTCCTTCCAAATTCTAATATATGCCACTATCACTGACCACTTTCATGAGTAAATGACGTGCTTCCCAACTCCCAGCTCGGCCTTCACAGTCTCTTCTCCATCTGGGAAGCGATATTCATTGCGTTAGCATCTTTGGCTAGAGTATAGCTAAACAGAACTCCTTGTTTGCAGTGAGCTAGAACTGTTGCTCATTAAATCACCTCTTGGTTGCTATGACAAAGATGAAGAGAACTCCAGTCCAATTTCCTTTTTATCTCTATTATTTTTCTGCCAGGACTCTTCAGTAGACAGAGTGCAATTTACCTCCTGTCTACCTGACACCATGGTTACTGCCTGGATAATCTGGGGAAGGTTTCCAATCAAATTAAGTACTGAAGTGCAGGTGGTGTCTGCCTTATTTACATTGTCTGGGATTGTAGACAGTTTAATATTCAAAAAAGTTGTTCGTATTAGAAAATTTTTTTTTAGGTGTGCGTTTACCAATTAAAATGTTTTTTTCCCATTTAACATGCTTTTGTTGAGCAGATTTACTCTTAAGTTTTTGTATGTTAAACTTGTTTAAAATGTTTTTGCCCTTCAGGTGTTCATGATTTTCATTGTTGTCTTAGCTATACATATTTATAAATAGTAGCACAGACTACATATTTATGCCTAATGGCATCTCTTATTTCCACTTATGTTAAATACTGCCTTTTACTTTTTGTAAGCGTGGTCAATTAATGACTTATTAATGCATCTAGACTGCCTTGTAGCTACTCACTGTAGAAGGTAAGAAAAGGAAATAATAGAGATGGACATGGTCTTTACCAAATGTAGCTAGAGTGCTGGTTGTAGTCTTGCTATATTAAGTATTGTAAAAGATTCAAACCCAAACCACTGGTAAAGATGCAAATGTCTTATGTTAAAGAAGTGGGATAGCAGGACTTTTCTGTGAATTTGTTATAAGTCTCACTTTATAAAGCTATAAACTTGGGGTTTTGATGTGTTTTCAAAAGAATTGTTTGCCTGTCAGTAATTTTGGTGCTGATAGTATTTGGTGTGTATGTGGATACCCGTCTACTTTCTACTGTATGTTATTTAGATCTGATTATGACCTATTAGAAGAAACCTTTATATAAATAAGGTTATATTTTAAGAGTATTTAATTTCATTTTTATTTATAGCTTGCCCCAGATTTGTGTTTTGCTGTCTCATCTTCCTCCCTATAGCAGCCATCATGTAATAATTTTGGTGGTAGTTGAAGCCTGCTAATGGGAAACATAAGTGTCTCCAAAGATTTCTCTGTAGCGCTGCAAATTGCTTTTTCCCCTCCCCCCTTCCTTCTCACCCACTGGGATAATGACTCCAATACTTATTTCTGAAGTACATAGCTTATTTTCTTCTCCTCCTGTGCTCTTTCACTTAATTCTAGAGTTGAAACTCAGAAAATCATGTTGCTTACTGGAATGCTGCACTTGCACACATTCAGTGACTGCTGCTGTCTATAACAGAATACGTTTTTAAGATTTTAAGTTATTATTTACATTAATGAGGGACGGGTGACCAGAACCCTACATGATGCAGTGAGAATGAACTCTGCTATATTGGCTTGTCAATGAATCACTTCCCTAATTTCTTCTGGAAACTATGCTTTCTATATCCAGTTTTTATTTCTGGAAAAGAATCAATAAGTAAATAAATATTTATTACTTGGTATTTAGCAGTGTTAATTTTGGTTTGATTTATTTGGTTTTATTTTAAGGTATTGCAATCCGAGAGTCAGCCAAAGTAGGTGACCAGGCTCAGAGGAGGGTAATGAAAGGCGTTGATGATCTGGACTTTTTCATAGGAGATGAAGCCATAGATAAACCTACCTATGCTACAAAGGTAAGCATTGAGTATTTTTAAGAGGTCTTCCCAAAGTTTCGCATTTTTATTATATAGTGTTGTAGGACTTTTTGATTGCCACTTAAAACACACATTTGCTCTTTTGTGAAGTGTTTTTGTTGCTCTTAAAAACTGCACGATATGGTTCATGGCTTTACCTTTTTTGTTAATATCTGTTTTAATACTGCTGTCCTTTGTGATTGGTGCTTGAATCCTTATGTAAATATCCATTGATATGGTGCAGCTGTTCAGTTTTCAAAATTACAAGCTATTAAAACAGTCATAAACACTGAATATTTAACTTCTTGCTAAAAATGGGTTCTCTTAGCATGGCATATGAACTGGGGAATGTGTTGGATACTTTGCTTCAGGGAATGTCGCAATTGTTTTGTGGAGGGTTGTCTTCAGTGCAGCTTTTCTGTGAATCGTATTTTCCATACCCTAGTAAAAGACTTCTTGTACTCAGAAAATGTTACCGGCTTATGAATTTTATGGAAAAAAATCATATTTCATACGTCCTACTGTATTACTTAAATGTCAGCTGTGTTCTTACCATTGAACAAAATGTAAACATCATCCTTGCCAGAATTCTTGTTGAAAAAATATATAGCCTGTATGGTCTTTATTACTTTTTATAGATTGACAGGCATGTTGAAGCCAAGTATGATTCTTGACTTTATAAATTGTAAAATTTATATAGGAAGAGATTAAAACGCAGTCCTGCAATAGAGCAATAGCAGTATTAGGAATAGAGTCTGGATTCTGGCTTTTAGTCCTGCAAGCTAGAATCAGAATTTGAAGTACTTGGGAGCAGGAAATAACTTCAGATAGTGCCTCTAAATTAAAAGTAGAATGGAGGATTTGATAAGGCAACTCATGAGAATGAGATGTTTTCATTCTTGTAGAAGATGATAGAATCAGCTAGGTTGGAAAAGATCATCAAGGCCAGCCATTACCTCAGGTCTGCCAAGACCACCACTAAAGCATGTCACTGAGGGTCTCATCTATATGTTTTTTGAATGCTTCCGGGGTGGTGACTCCATCACTTCCCTGGGCAGCTTGATTACCTTGTGAAGAAATTTTTCCTAATATCCAATCTAAACCTCCCCTGCTGCAGCTTGAGGCTGTTACCTCTTGTCCTATCACTTGTTACTTGGGAGAAGAGATCAACCCCCACCTCACTGCAGCCTCCTTTCAGCCTGTTCCTGGGTTTGTTTATATGGTCTAGAGTGTTGACAGGTTTTCTTGCTTCAGTGGCCTATACGACATGGTATTGTTGAAGACTGGGACCTCATGGAGAGATTCATGGAGCAGGTCATCTTTAAATACCTACGAGCTGAACCTGAGGATCACTATTTTTTAATGGTGAGTTAATGAGACTGGCTAAGAAAATATTTTTGTGTGACTAAAACTAAATAATGTTCCCAGCACAAGTAGTGCTGTTGGAGGAATTTTTTCTGTAAATGTCTTGTAGTTCTTCAGCAGCCTGGGGGGTGAGAGGAGAGGGAGGAAGAAAATAATCAAAGCTGCATTATACTTAAATTATGTTCACTTTGTGATGCAGGCTACTGCGGGTTGGATTTTGGTTTTCAAAAGCTTTGATCACTTTGTTTAAACTGTTTGAATTACTTCTGAAATTTTCCATTTTGAGTGCACTGAGTTTGCCATACCAGGCTAATCAGTGCATGAACCTTTAGCACTCTATCGAGGTGGTTTTCAAAACTTTTGTTTGTTTGCAGACAGAGCCTCCTCTGAACACTCCAGAAAACAGAGAGTATCTCGCAGAAATCATGTTTGAATCATTTAACATACCAGGACTTTACATTGCTGTTCAGGTGAACAAAGTGAATATGTACTTCTCAACTGCAGTATAACTGCAGTATGTATATTCTTCTGTATGCATGTCTAAAAAGTTTGAAACAGTATTTTCTGAGATTGTAAATTAGCACAGTCTGCATGCTTCTAAATATAAACTCTTTCACGTAGGCAGTGTTGGCCTTAGCTGCCTCTTGGACATCACGACAGGTTGGAGAACGTACTTTGACTGGAATTGTCATCGACAGTGGTGATGGCGTGACCCACGTAATCCCTGTGGTATGTAGCAGGATGCAGTCTGAAACGATCAGTGGTTTGGACAAGTGCAGGGTTTGTTTACTATGGATTTAAATAAGAAATGTCAAATGGAACTCAATTTTTTTTCCTCCTTTATGAATGTTTTGAAAACTGTGTATTTTATTTTGTGGATTTATTTATGCAATTAATTTAGCTTGCAGACTATGGGAAAGTCACAAATTTTTTTCAGGCCATCTTTTAAAGGCTTTTTCTGTGTGAAACCTTGTCTTACTGTCATGCCTCAGTTATGTTTAATGTTAATGCTTATCATGGTTTTGGATCTCCTGCATGCCGCCAGTGTCTGACAAGAAACGTCCTGCATTTTTGATTGTTTAATATAGGTTATAATGTATACATTTTATATGATTTTACTGTATTTTAGAAGTTAATGAACTGTGCTTATATGGAAACAACTAAAAGACTGTATATTCATGTTCATATAGAGATATATATAGAGTTGATCTCATACAGCTTAATTATGTTAGGGTGTTAAAAATACAAAATCGTCTGTGCGTACTGACATCTGTTCTGTTGATGTCATTTTGTGTATTTCTGAAGCATATAGTATGCTTGAATGATCAGTTATTTTAGAAATGAAAATTTTATTCTCTTTAACTTCATCTTGTGTTTTGTTATTAACCTGGTCTTCTTAGTATTTTTTTCATATGAGAAATGCTGGAGAAAAAAAAAGCATTTACCATAATGAAACTCTGAAAAGTGTTTAAAAAAAAAAAAAAGAAGCAAAGGAAGAAATAATATTGGTTCAGCAATACCAGGGTTTTCAGTAAAAGCATACTGAAAAAAAATATAATCGGTAAATAGATTTCCTTTTATTGTGCTTATCATTGATGCTTCTGAATTTATCTTTTAGTATCTGAGAATTTTAATATATTTCATGCCTTTTTCTATTAAATTTTCACTCATAAACAGGACACAAGTGTTCTATTTATGTCACATTTGCTTTTTGGATCATGCCTAAAAGGAGCCGTCTGATCAGACTGTCTTCTAATGTGTGTAGGATTTTTCTGTCTTGCGCCTGGTTAGCTATTAGATAACGAGTACCTGTTTATATGTGATTATCAAGGTCTTCTAAATAAAAATAATATCCCCTTTCCTCTGGGTTGCACACTTTTACAGTAATTTTGCAGTTTCAAGATTTTACTTCTAATTTGAAATCCAAACAAAGTATTATAAAAATGAATGTTAGTTTCGTTATTAATTATTGACACGCAGCAAGTTTTTCCCTAAGTATTTTTTCCTCTCCTCCTATGTAGGCAGAAGGCTATGTAATTGGAAGTTGCATCAAACATATTCCTATTGCAGGTAGAGATATTACTTACTTCATTCAACAGCTCCTAAGGGAAAGGGAGGTGGGAATTCCTCCTGAACAGTCTCTGGAGACAGCAAAAGCCATAAAGGTACACCCTTCTTTATCTCTTAATAAATACATAAATAAAACTTCAAGCTAATTTTTTGTCTTTAACAAGTTGCCAGTGGCTCTCTTAAAAATGCAAATGTAGGCAGTGTATGTAATTATGCAAGCTTCTGGTGGTTTATCCAATCAAGTGCAGGAAAAGGAGAATGAGGAAGAAAGTTTTCATGCTTGACTTTGGAGTGTTCTGCAGATTAAACGAGCACTTCAAGCTTTTGATTTGTTTAATATTTGCTTTTTAATAAGGAATAAATGTATGTAATGTCAGTAGGGTGATTGTGTGGGTCTGGTCTTGCAATAAAATATTGCCACTGAACTTCTTGATCATCACAGATGTAATGGTTATGATGTTTTCATTTTGAGAGACTAATCTAGATGAGTCAGCATGTAATCTTACTGAAACAAACAGGTCATGCACTGTCTTGTATGGTTGAGTCTTCAGTAGTCATTTGGGTGAGAACATCTCTTGGGCAGCCCTGTCAGTAAGAATGCATATGTTGTTTTCTGATTGTGTTATACTTAATTTTAATGATGGAATAATTATTTTTGCGATCTTAAATGTATGGTATTTCCTAACAGGAGAAATACTGTTACATTTGTCCTGACATAGTGAAAGAATTTTCTAAGTATGATGGAGATCCTCGAAAATGGATCAAACAGTATACTGGCATCAATGCAATCAACAAAACCAAGTTTGTTATAGATGTCGGTTATGAAAGGTTCCTTGGACCTGAAATTTTCTTTCATCCCGAGGTAAGAACAGGGACTAACAGTATTAAGTTACAGAAACTTTACTGTGCCAGCGAAGTGAGAAGCGGGGGGAGGGTGATATTATCATTTTTGGTTCCAGTGCGCCACCACGTGGCATTAAGATATCAGTGAGTCTCCTAACTGCAAGCTGTGTACAGTCGGCTGGTAATTTAAGCGCGGAAGAGCGTGAACACAGTAGATAATTATTTTTCTAATGTCCCATGGCACATTTAAAACATCTCATTCTATTTCTTTAAAGGCAATCTAAAATTGAGGAGAAATTTTTTGAACTTACAGACTTTACATAGTATTTTCCCTCATTCTTTCATCAAAGGTTTATACCAGCGTGCCTTTATACTGTGTGTTTGATTATGCTGTCAGTCCCTTTGGGCACTACACTGTATGATAGTGTTGCATTGATAATATTCTAAGTCTTGAATACTGACTTTTAATACTGGGTAAATTTATAAAGCATGATGCTAAATTTGTCCTTGAGGGAAGTCCATTAAAATCTCTGTTGGTGTGGTCATAAGTAACATGTAGAGTTCTGGGAAACATTACAATACCTACTCTGTCTGGGTTTTGGTCCTTCAGTTTGAACGAATTTCAGGATGTTGTGGGAGAGGGAAGAGTCAAGTTTTAATATGTTACAGCATAGCAGAGAAGGTCCTCTCCATTCCTGTGGACTCCATTGAGTTTATTGCAGGCACCTATAACCTGTATTAAAGAATTTAATCGAGGTCCATGTTAACGCTGGTGAAGTTTCCCATTGTCTACCCTCCACCTATCAGAAGAATATTAAAAACCTCATTCTGTCACCTTCTGACTACATTCCAGCCTTAATCTCTTTGTGGTCAGTTTGTAGTTCTAATCTAGTGCCAACATTAAAACTCTGGGCTAAATAGTTTGTCCTCTCTGCTTATTTACCAAAGTGATTTTACAGAGCTGCATTGCCTACCATGCCAGGCATCATTTTAATAGCTTCCCTTTCCATAGTCCCTTCAAAGACTGTTACGAACAGGTTAAAGGACCAATTTTTATGTTCTTCATTTCTTGATAGTTTCTTGGCTCTATATTTAAAAAACAGACAAACAAACAAAAAAACCCCAAACCAAAACTGAACTGACTTTCTAGACAAGGAAAACACACTAGATGATACGTACTGCATCCAAAGAGAGTTTCTTGCTGGACTTCATTAACTCCTCACTTCAGAGGGTATCAAGTTAGCTATGTAGAAGCTGCCTTTGGTAAAGCTGTCTTGCAATCTTTTCCTATTTTCAGTTTTCCAAATTTTGTTCTGAAGTCTTTAATGCTTTTGAAGTTAGGCTTTGGGGTTTGTAGTTATCCAAATTATTTCTATGCTTTTAAAATTAGGTATTTAACTTGCCATTCTCCAACCATATGGTATTTGCTAGCAGACTGCAATTTTACATGTCAGTTCTCTTGTTCCCTGTTCTGGGAGCATGTTATACTCTGCTTTGGATGCCATAAATCTCATTTTTACTTATCCCTTTTGCCCTGCTGTTTTATCAATATCTTTATGGAGAAACTGGGAGAAGTTTCAGGCTGTAGTTTATTCAGGATGAGAGCTCTCCATGCAAAGTGACACTACTTCTTTCTTCTGTTTTAATTTATGCGGCTTCATGTTTTAGTTTCTTGCATGATTAATTCTTACTATGGAAATTAACTTGGATTCTTGGGGATTTTTCACATCATTCTTATGGCTTCCGATCTCCAAGCCACTTTGTTTGCTAATTTCCCTTCCAGTTCAATGTGTACTTGTGTTTTGGCTTTTGTTATATATCCAGTTAGATATTTCATGTTGTTTAGGATCTAAGAAAGGAATGGTTTGCACAGCTTTGGGAAACTTTTAAACTTACATAGTTTTATATATATTTATAGATGTATATGAAAAATATGTTACTATGTATTGATAACTAATTTCTCAGCATTTAATCTCTGAAAGGGCAAAACTTAGGCTGTGAACTGTTCTTTATTTTTTATTAATTAATTAATTAATTTATTTATTTAGAACTCTTGTCAATTTTTAAGTGGAAAATTGCCACTAGTACACAATGTTTTCTATCGTTAGCAGCTCTGATTGTCTAGTATTTATAAATTGCAAAATTTACTTTAGCACTGTATTGGTGTTTGCCTTAATGGGAATTCCTACTGAAGACCTTAAAGTATTTATGCTTTTTTGAATGTTAGAGATTTTACTTGCTTTGGAAAAAAATTGAATTTTTGGTGAGAATTTAACGTATGTATTTTAGTAGCTTTGAAAATTTTTTAGAGGGGAACATTCAGATTTGCACATGGATGTTTTTGATTTCACTTAGAATGAACAACAGGACCACACTGCACAGTAATAGTGTGTTTAATGTTGCAGGACAGCTCAAACTCATGTCATGTGCAATAGTAGGTCCATAGTGCAGAAACTGTAAACAGTGAATTTATGACCAGGGAATTTCTCGTCAAAAGAAGGAATTCTCATTTCCCTTGTACAAAAGTGAATTTGTTATAATGTAGAATAAGTGATGAACAGGGGTAATACTGACTTTGATTCCCACCCACCCCCTTTTAAATGTGCTATTATGAAATCTCTTTTCAGTCTCACTTCTGCCTTTTTGTTTCTTCATTCTTCAGATGAAAAATCTAATGCCTGTTCTGTTTCTTTTTAGTTTGCTAATCCTGATTTTATGGAATCCATTTCGGATGTAGTTGATGAAGTTATCCAGAACTGTCCCATTGATGTCCGGCGTCCATTATATAAGGTATGGTCTACCTGATGTAAGATTAATTTATTTGCAGACTAAATATCAGCATCACCATGAAGTATGTATGTAGCTACCACTTCTCCCACTATGAGAGATGTGAACTTTGAATAGAAATAAAGTTCGAGTTAAACAAAGTGCCACTTCTGAAAGAAGAATAATTGATATTTGTGGCTTTTTATTTTTGAAAGAAGGGTTATCTGTAACAGAGGCTTGATAGGTAGGTAAGTATTATCCCTGAGGAACTGTAGCAGAGGGATGTTACTGTATCTTAGGTGTGATGTGAATTCTTGTGCATGAAGGTCTTTGGCTTTTGCCTCTTTTAAGGGTTGCATCATGGTCTTATCCCTCTCACTCCCTTCTACTCCCCACATTATTAAGCAGTGGTTTCAAATACTTTTTTTTTTTTTTCATAGTCTTGACTTGATCTGCCCACTGTCTGCTGTTTTGGCCAGGTATGGGACCCAGTATTAAAGTATACAAAGACTTAAAATCTTTCTGGAGACTATAATAATTAGACCTGCTTAAACTTGCCCAGGGTGTAGGCCAGAGAGTACTTTCAGTCGCTAATTCTTTCAGAAGTTAAAAGGAAGGTACTGACAGGCACAGCCTATGGCAAGCTCTTTCTGTATTGGCGGCAGATCCTATGCTTCCTGGTTGTGTTCTGCTTGTGCAGCGGCAGTGTCCTTTTGGAAATAACAGCATAAAGTAATAGTATGGAGATGTTTGCTTGTGTAGAAGGTGGTAGTTTTTCTCACCTATTAGAGTAAGAGTTAAGTTCCAGTTAAGTCAGATCTCGGGGTAATTCCTAACTATTAAAACTTTGCAGTCTGTTTTACTTGTCTAATAAACATATGCTGTCAGCTAGAATGAGGAATAGTGCTTGAGAACAAATTTGTGGAGCAGATTAAAACAGGAAGTTAAACTACTTAAGAAACTCATCTGTGGAATACATTTTGTAGTACATGTCTTCAATGGCTTCAAGCTTGGGTATGTTGCAGAAGAGTTTATTAAACTCTTACCGTCTGGCTATGCTTAGAGTCTTTTTTTTTTTTTAACCCTGAAAGCCCAGAGTTCCATAAAGCAACAGCTTCATTGCTTGGTAGAGGCAGGGATTAGTACTGACTTCAGAAAGTGGTATTTAAAAATTGAGGTTAAGTTACTCTTTCCTCACCATAATCAATGTGGTGACCAGCCAGAGCCCTGTGCTTTGAAGCTGGGTTTCCATCAGATGTATTTGGATATCTCTTGAGTGTTTATGCAGAAAATACTTGCAAGTATCCTTGCAGATTGTATGTGGCATGTAGCCTTTGAAGTATTTTCACAACCCATCTTTCGATGTCCTGTGGTGTCTTTTTTTAGCTTTATTGCCAGCATCCATGTTTTTTGCTCTAATCAACATCTCTGTTATGAGGCCAGTTATCTTACCTTATGTTGATGCTTGGACCAGCAGGACCTTCATAAGACTGACTTCAGCCAGATAGCTGAATAGCCTGTAGCTGTTCAATGCGAAGCACAAACAGTTTTTCACATGTGATGAAGGCTTTTTAATTGTGTAATGGTTGCCAGCAGTGCATTCTCTTAATTCCCATGATTACATCACCTTAATGTGATTGCTTGGAAGAGCTGATTTTTATTCTTGTTCTGTGTCTCTGACACAAAGTTGAGAGTTCTGTATTGCTTGGGATGAGCTGCTTTCTGCTGAAATGGAAGAGGAATGCTGCTGGGTTTAGAATCAGGGAACTTGCATTGAAAATTGAAAAAGGGTGGATTTTCTCTCTTGTTTTAACCTGAATCTTCAGAAAGCAAAATGAAATTTAAAATGAGTGCCCAGGTGAAATGATAAGAAAGGTAATTTTGGATCTTACCACATAGCTGAAATAATCTGGTGGCCTTGCTTTGTTGATCATTCCTCTGTGTTGAATTCCATTGAAAAATGACCCATTCTGTGTGCAGCTAGAAATGTGATGAAGCTTTTGTGGGGCATAGTGAGGTTTTCATCACCCTTGGCGTTCTCTGGGAACAATGATATATAGTTCATCTAGTTCTATTTTTTTGAGAATTCTTCAGCTTCCTTTTTTCTCAAAATATTGTTCCACAACCTTTCCTTATATTTATCTAATACTGATATCACAGAAATGCAGAGAAATTGGAGAGGGCAGCGCCACGATGGGGCCTGTGGTCTGCAGAAAAGCGGCGGTACTTTTCTCAGCTTTCAGGTTACTATGAGCGTACTACTAAACAAAGTGTAACTACTGCACACTCAGCTTGCATCAGTGGGAAGCATCTGCTCTGTGGTATAGTGCAACAGGTACCAGTGTTGGATGTTTTCAATACTAACTGCTATTTAAAAATCTCTCTTCGGCCTGAAAATACTCTGAAACTTGTCCTAATATTTGTCAGTTAAGGCATGAGTTTTGGCAAACAGTGTAAAATAAGAGTTACGGTAACTTTAAAGTTGGACAAAGGTTTTTCAGAAGTTCTAAAAATTAACTTGAATTAATGGTAAATACTTCATGTAAAAACATCTTGCCATGCGCTGTGTGATGTGTAGATGGCGCTATCAGACTGCTGTGGAGCGTCTGGCTGACATCTCTGAGCTGCAGGGAGAAATCCAGCCTGTGATGGGTACAGCTTTTTTGTTGTATCGACCCTATTCTTGCCTTTTCTCACCGAAATTGTAGGAATCTTCAAGCAGAAGACTGGACAGGGTTCAATTGACTTTTGTTTATCTGGGCTTCAGCAAAATGGCATTTTCTATTAATTATGAAGTGCAGAGCAGGAAGGCTCTGTGGGTGAGGTAAGGCTGGAAACAACACCAGGCTGTTAGATCTGCATCATATCAGCTCTGAAGATAAGACATGGGAAAGGAGGGGTTTTTCCTGCTTAGCACAAGAGTACTGAGAAGAAGTAATTAAATGTCTGACATTATCTGTGCTAGCTGGTTTAACAGCTGCTCAATACATCTACAGTGTTTTGTGGTTACTTTTTTGTCTGACTGCAGGCATATTTCTGCATAACAGCATGCTCATAAGTCGTGCTGAAATCTTTTGCTATACTCAAACTGTTCAATGAACACTGAAAATTGTGATTTTCAAGAAACAAATTGTTTCTTTGTCATTAAAAGTTGAACTTATTTAAAATGTTTCTCACAATACATCTTTGTAATATATTTGTTGTTTGATATGTATAATATTTCTCCTTACACTTTCCATACAATGTTGGCAAATACTATCCTCTTTTAACTAAATTAAGAGGCATAGCTTGATTCACTTGCTCATGAAGTGCTTGGCTTCAGCTTGTGAACCTTCCAATTTTCACCCGTAACAATTTTTATTAACTGCTGTATACTGCTGTCCTTCCATGTCTCCGGTGGTGTGGTTGTGTCATGTTAAAAAACTTCAGGTTATCATTTGGAAGGAATGGAAACTGGGATGTGTTGTTGAACTGATGCTTCTCAGTTTGGTGCTGCAGAGTCTGAAGTGTCCAGCTGAGAGTGAGCTTATACCATGTTACAAGGTGCAGTGTAAAGATGCACAGGTGAGTTCAGTGCCTTGTGTTTGGTAGTGCCGAGTTCTGCAGAAGCTAATTTAACTTTATGTAATTTTCATGTAAGCTCTATTTAAGTAGAGATTTTTGCTACTGTAACTGTATTGTTTTGTTAGGTAGAGTCAGATCTCTGCAGCGTTTCACTGTACAGGCGTAATACTAGAAATGGTGTGGAGAAAAGCTCAATATGCTGGAGTTCCTATGAGAAACAAAGAGTATGGATGAGAAGTGAGAAATTTCTTGCCAGCCCTCTGAGATGATTAGCGTTTACCCAGGTTTCCTTCTGGAAATGGCCTACTTTCATTACTTGTTGCGGTTAGCTTTTTCAGGTCTTGTCCCTCTTGGGGCGACACACTCTTTTGAAACAACTTATGTATTCAACCTGTTAGCTATAAAACTAAAAATCAGCTGGAGCTTCTTTCCATCAGATGATAATGCTGATCAGTGTTAGCTGTGAAACCTGTGGTATGCTCAGAGCTGTTAAACAAGCCAAAGAGTGTTTGAATTGAGTAAGATCAGAAGCCTTGTTTAAAGGGATCAGGTGGAAACAGATACTTGAAATCCTAACTTTCTTGATATCTTTCTCTGTGAGGCCAGAGAATTCCACGGCAGACTGAAAACCGAAGCATCACTAACAAACTTTTTTTTGTGTATGTGTTTGTTGTTTTGTTTTTTTGTTTTGTCTGACTGTCTCTTCCCACCTTCATTTGGTCTTCTGTAAGTGGTGGTGTTTAAGGGTGGGCACTGTGTATGGATTCTGCTTTCATTGTGAGGATGGGTTACCTAGCTTCAAGGTCTCTGCAGAAGACCCATCTACTGAGTTGTGATAACTGATTGAAGCCCATCCTTGAGCAATCCCTCTACTAAAGAGTTAGCACAGATTTGGCCCACTGCTGGTATGAAGTGCAGGGAGCAGGGGAACTGTAACAGCATAATTAACCATCTTATAATGGCTGTTGTTGTCACCTGCTCCCTTATATCCAAAATTCTGCTTGGCCGGGTTTGTTCAGTATGGAATAATGAAATGACTCACCTTTTCAACAAGTCTATCCCAGTGCTTCTGTTCTCCTTGACCAGCATTATTGTTACTTATTTCAGTGTGTAGAAGTGCTTTAAGAATCATAATCTGAGGAGGGTGTAACCTCTTATCTTGTAACCTTGGAATGATAAAGGATCTTCCTAAATATTACTGTGAACTGTGTAGTTGCATGAGTTGGTCTGGGATATATTCAAACAATTATTGTCAGGTGTATTCTGAAATCTATTTAGCGGTAGCATTGTCTACTTTATGGACATCAGCTTGAAGTTTAATTTGCTCTGAATAGAAGTACTGCTTTTACTATCTTCACCAACTTCATTATCTCCGGGTAATATCTTCTGGTGGCGTCTTTTTAATGACTATTTCATCACTTAGGTTGGCTGTTGTCTTTTTTTTTTTTTAACTCATTCCCAATTTTCTTTTCCCATGTGGAACATGTGACCACTTTGAGACAGAGAGAAGAAATGTTGTGTGTATGGGAGGAGCAGGCAGAATCTCCCTCCTACTTTTAATTTCAGGTGCAGCTGTGGTTTTTGGATCCTGCTTATACGTGTGGCTCCTTTCTTCTTCCCTGTCTTTGGAAAATGTTTCGGTAAAGTTATGGATATGTGTGCTTTTCTTTTAAGTACACCTGCCTTGTTATGCATTCTTTTATACTGTCGATTATACGAAGGTATGCGGAAATGCATTTTTTCCTACTGTAATGGTTTTTATGATGTGCAGATTTTTTTTTTCCTCAAACAAACAGCTTCTTCCCACTTTACGAGTTACAAGCTTTTCCTTGTTATCTGTTGCTCAAAATTCAAGCACTTAACTTCTGTGTTCTACAAGTGTGAATGCTTATTATATGTGTCTTTGACTCCAGATCTGTATGCAGGCTTCCTGGCTGAAAACAGTGGTTCAGGAGTTTTTAGTTATGTGCAAAGTCTTGGTGTGAAGTGTCAAAAACTATTATTGAGAGAGAAACTATATTGAGAGATAATTTGACCTGTGTGTAACGATCTCTTGATCTCAGTTGAGTCTTTTGTGGACGTGTCTGTGGCTCATAAGTGGTTTTCGTAAGCATTAGTTAGCACTTTGGTTTGCAGTTGCAGCAGTATGCAAGGGCACACATGCAGTTTTGTCATATAAATTTCATTCTTCTGATTATAAATTGCATTTTTGCTGCCACCAGTATTCTAGGGTTCCTGTTTTGAATCTCCCCACCTTTGAAATGACTTCTCTGTTAGTGTGCAGCCCTGCAACATTATCAGAATTAAGGATGGGATGTTCTAAAACCAAGCTAAGAGGATTTTGGTTCTGCTCTCAAAACTAATTCCGGGCAAGCAGGTATAGATAAGTGAAAAGGAATTGTACCTTCCTGTCTACTGCAGTCCTCTTTGGAGGTGTGGTACCTTTTTGAAGAATCATTGGACTTGCTGGTTGCTGTGTTTAGAAGTTTAATTCCGGAGAGGACTAAAATAAGTTCTAGATAACTCTACAGCTTTTGGGAAGATGCTAACAGTAGTATGATGAGGCTAGGGCCTGATTTGGTATCAGGGCTAAAACTGCTTACAGTGAGCATCCTTGGGAAATACCTTGAGATGTAGTGTGGGTTTTGTTTTTTTTTTTTTCTGCTGCTATGCACATGTAGGGTACTAGCTCACTATTTTAATGGGATCCTTCTTGTTTGTAACAATACATTCTACCTAAAACTGTTCTTTAAAGAGAAAAAAAAGAAAGTAGGGGGACCATGTACCTCCTATGGAAATTGAGCAGTGCTTAAGGTGTTCTGTATAGCTTGTGAGCTTCTTAATGATGTTAAGATCTAAATAGTTACCTCTGCAGCTTTTGGGAAACTTGCTTGAAGTTACATTTAAAGAATGTGTCTTTAATTTCTGCACAGAATGTGGTTCTGTCAGGAGGATCCACGATGTTCAGGGACTTTGGACGACGACTGCAAAGGGATTTGAAAAGAGTTGTGGACGCAAGATTGCGACTTAGTGAGGAGCTCAGTGGTGGTCGGATAAAAGTAAGTAGCCATTTGAAGTGCATTAATTACATGAGTAGTGAAAGAAAGTTCAGAATTTTCATCTTGCTAGTGAAAATGCAGTGTTGTCAAATGAGTAGTGTATATGTATGTGCTGTTGAATGTGTTGATAGCCTTGCAGTGTGTGACATGTCTTTACAGAAATCTACTGTGAGCAATCCTCTAAGGGTAATTCTGTTTTCCTTTGTAGGAGATATGTTATCTTAGCAGTAGGCAAGAGGTATTTAACTGTTGTGTCCTTCAGCATACTAATCATAAAGAGTTTTGTGACTTGGTCTCCTCTGGAATATGGGAGACTGAGTAGTAAGCGTGAGGTAGTGATGGAGGGGTGACAGTGTCTGGGTCTACAAGGATTAGATGTCAGTTTGTAAGGATCTTGTCTGAAAATTTAAACCAGCTAAATATGAACTGTTTTTCTTAGCCCAAACCAGTTGAAGTTCAAGTGATAACACATCACATGCAGCGTTACGCAGTTTGGTTTGGTGGTTCCATGCTGGCTTCAACAGTAAGTATTTATCAAAGTGGTTTGTTTTTGTTTGTTTGTTTTTTTGTTTTTTAAATTTTATTTTACTTGCATGTTGTCTTCTGGCTATATTTGATCTGAGTACTAAGTTTTAAACCTTCTCATTGTGACAGCCTAAGCTGGTCCATGTTCCTTACCCAATTTTTATCTCAGTAAAGTTTATACAGGGCAAGTGGGAGCTTTACTTAAGGTTATCATAATTTGATGTAATTTTGAAGTAGTTTTTATACGGTAGTTGCAGTAGAGCTCCTTTACTCTTCAGGTCAGCACTAGAGATTTGCTAGGAGTTCAGGGATATAGGATTCAAATCAGAGGTCTTAAACAAAAGAGAGAAGCAAATACAGGAAAATGGGAGCAATTCCTGTCTCCCAAGTGGGATTTCTTATTACTGTGTTTAAAAGCAGTCTTCTGTCGAAGCTTTTCTTGATTATATTTATATCCCAATATTTCTTGTTTTACTCTTTCAAAAATGGGATACCACATCATAAAGCTGCAATCTACAAAAATACTAAGGCATTAGTTTATTTGTTGGTTTTTCTACTTGATATATTCTTATGCTTTTGAGGATATTTATTTTATATTTTCATAGCCAGAGTTTTTCCAAGTATGTCACACCAAGAAGGACTATGAAGAGTATGGCCCTAGTATTTGTCGTCATAATCCTGTTTTTGGAGTCATGTCATAATGCTCGTCTAATGGAAACAAGATCTCTAATATCTTGCTGGTGAAGAAACTCATGTAATGCAGAGGAAGGCAGCAGATACTGTAAATACTGAAGGAAGATGTGCTTAACTTTTGGAAGCATTTGGATCACCACTGTGCACTAAAGCACAACTTACAGCCCCAAGTCATTTCAGTAAAAGCCATTTCTCTGCTGACTACTTTAAAGCCTATCCTTCTTTCTTCTTAAATGTGAGGTAATTGAAAATAGGTAAGTCTTGGTTTAGGAGGTTGTGCAAATACTACTGAAGCTGAACCTAGAAGAACAAGGCAGTGTTTTACTGCTTGTGGAAAGATTTAAACCTTTCCCACTTGTGCCCTGATTTTGCAATCAAATCTTTAGCAATGGAGCACTGAATACCACATTGCCTTTAGGGAAGTTGGAGTGGATAAAGGTACCTGCCCAGATGGATTAGATTGCAAGACTGGGACTGTACTTTGTAAATGTAGGGTTTTCATATAATTTTGTATTTTATGATATTGGTAGGGTGAATTGATGACTAGTTCTAAGCACGAGCAGCTATCAGTGTCATGGAGTGATGTTACGCATTTCCAGGTGTGAGGCATGTATTGGAGTTGTGCTGGTATTTTTTGGAAAACAAAAAAAAAGCCATGTATGCTAGAAACTTGATTTGTTCATGTCTGGATGACACAAACTAAGTGATTTACAATACTGTATGAAGTTTATTATAGCCACTGTTACTTTGTTTTGAATTTTCGGAAACTGTTTTATAGAAGATGCTGTTTTGTTTTGATGTTGCTGAGTGGTGGATGACACACAGGCCTTGCACCAGTGAAATAAAAGCTGTTAACATCTTTATGAATGTCTGGTAGTCCTGATTTACATGCTTTTCCAGTTTGTCTCACAAGGTTACCTTTCCTTTTATATGTCAATATACATGGAATCATAATACTGAAGTTGGAAGGGACCTCTGGAGATTTCTGGTCCAGACTCTTGCTCAGTGCAGGGCTCACTTCAAAGGCAGACTTGGTTGCCCAGGGCCAGTCAAGTTCCAAGTAACAGTGAATAGAGGTTCCTGAACATCTGGGTAACCTGTTTCAGGGCTTAACTACCCTGTTATGGCTACATGTCCTTGTGTTATGAACATGGTGTTTGTTCTTCTATGGTTTAAATCTAAATAGAGTAGGAAATACTGCTTATTCTATCTGTGTTGGTATTTATCTGTTCTGTCAGCAGAGGTTTTGTGTCTGTTTGTGTAGCCCAATAAGAATTTTGCAAGACACAACAATTTGGTTTTAGCTGGCACAGAGGTAATTAAGACCATGCAGTTATTTGTTCAGCATAAATCAGAAACTAAACAAAATGGGACTCCGCGACTCAAGCCCAGTTCCAAATGCTTTTGAACTTGGAGCTCAGCTGTCAGGGGAAACACACTGAAGCATACTTTGCTCAATCCTCATCTCTAGGAAAGAAATGGGTAATCTCATACAAGGTGTACTGTTTCAGCTTGTTCCAGTGTTGCATTAGTTTGTCTGTGTTTAAATCTATGTTTCAAGTTTGTCACTGCAGAGCTTGCTACTTAGGCTTTTGGCCTGTACAGCAGAATCCAGAACCATGAACACAGTGTGGCTGGAGTTGGGCTTCGGAGGAAGATTTACATGTTTAGTGGGCTGAGGCACTGGCATGCTCACCTGCTGCTACAAAATAGGTAATTCTGGGGATGTGCCATACTTACATGTGGCCTGCAACCAGTTTTAGCCAGGCACTGAGATCTCTTAAGAGCTGACAGGAGGTGGTATTTTTGCTAAACACCTCTGACTTAAGGCATGGGTACCCATTTTCTGGCAAAAAACCTTTCAAAAAGTAAGCAAGGCTCACATTGGAAGCAAATGAGGAAATATACTTGTGGTCACTCTTAGTTAAAAACCGTTGATAATAAGAATACTAATACAGGATGTTTGAATGTCCTGAAGCACAGTTTTCCTGTTCAACTTTTTGGAAGGCTGACCTACCTACTGCATTACAGACCATGTGAGTTTAAAAGAAGTCATTGGGTAGAAAAAAAGATGAGATGTGCTAGAGGACAAATGCAAATATGAGTTGATAGCCTCTTTTTTTCTGTCTTGTTGACTACTGTTGGGCTAATTCAAGCTTGTTGGCAAGTAAGCTTGCCTTTTCAGTTATTTTTTACAGATTTCTTACAAATAGTTAATGAATAACCACAATGACCTGTAAACAGCAAGTTGAAAGTGCTTCCCTCTCCTTGTTTTGGGTGCTCACCTAAGAAGGAGCATGTCAGTTGGCTTTGAATCCTCTTAGAGGAAGGAGTTTAAACCCAGTATGTAAAGCCAGACGGGCCAGCAGGTGTCTAGTTTACCCTCCAGACACTTGCACACCAGCAGTTACTATGTAGTTCTGCGAAGTGTGATGTCTTGAGGAGTGCTCTCTTGAGAGCATCAGGGCAGATGCATTTGTTTTCTTATCATTACTGTGATTAATTTGGCTTGTGAAATGCCTTGAAATTCTGTTGAAAAGCACTGTAAAGATCTAGGTCAACAGCATGGCTCCAGTGGTGGGGCTGCCTGGAGGCAGAGCATAGGTAAGTTAAACTGCAGCATGAAGCTCAGTCTCATCTGCGTAGTTATAACTGGGGCTTCTGACTTTGATGGCTTATGGTACCATGTACCCATTAAAAAGGAGATTATGTGTCTCCATCAACCAATTAGCAGATGATGTGTTTTAGCATCGGTTAACTTTGACTTGAGTCGATGTTCTAAAAGTGGAGGGCATTGTTTCCTGCAACTGATCCTCTGAGTCTTTTCCTTTTTTTTTCAGTAGTATTTAAAAGCACTTAAGACTTTTATGAACCTGAAAAGTATTGTGCATATGTTCAGTGTGGTGCTTCCAAATTAACTGTAACTAGTAAATCTTGATGTGAAGTACTGATCTTCCTGTAAATAATTCATACCTTATGATCACTGGGTTCTCTCTCATCTGGAAACATTACTGTTGTGCCAAACAAGTGTTGGAGATGGAACAAGTGAAAAACTTATTTAAAACCACCAGGGATACTGAGCAGAGATACGCAGCCTCCTGCTTAACTGAGAAGCACATTATGTAATGCTAAGAAGTGCTGTGTGGTGGCTGCCAGATAGTTACAGTGAATGAAAGCTTAGGTAAAACTGTAGCAAAGGAATAGCCACTTACCTCATTTTCACACACTGATCTTTAGCAAGAGCATTTTTGCTATGTAAAAACAAAATAGTGGAGTGTCTGCATAATTTTTTCAACTTCTCATGTTCCTTTTCTGCAAGCTATAAAATATATATGATGGAAGAAAGAGGCATAATAGTATGTACTCACATCTTGCTTCTGTGGGCACTTTTGTTCTTGCTGGTTCACGTCTGATTCTTTGGTAAACAATCAGGGCTTGACCCAAAGTCAGTGGAAAAGACTTTGATATTATTGATTCTGTAATGCTGTAAATTCTTTTCCATTCCTTACTGCTACCTACCACACCAGCCTTGACTACCCCACATGATTTTGAGCAAGTCACTTTATTTCTGTGTGCTTTTTCCTGATCTTTTCCTAAGAACTGCCTCTTAGTACCTTAGCATTCATCTGCTCCAACATAACTGTTAAATTCTTAGGTGTGCATGTCTGACATGATGATCACTTGGTCTTAAGAGAGGGAGCAGAATTATATCCTGGGGTCAAATCATCTCATCCTAGCACATACATCTAAACCAAGTTGGTTGACTCATCCTTTGGCAGTGCTTTCTCCATTCACTTGACTGTAAAAATACATGATATCTAGCACAGATGTTGCCTCTAATTCTTAAAGGCTCAAAGGCAGAAGAAAAAAGATCTCTCACCCTGATTTTGGTCTCTGAGCGCCATTGGTGGTAAACAGTAAAGCAGTGTGGTTGAGGGGGCATACTCGATGAGGAAGAAGGCTGCTGCAGTTCACTGCTCTATGCCTGTGGAAAGTAGTGAAAGACGAGTGCTTTGTTCCTTTAGGTTCCAAGCGACTTGAGGATTTTTTGCCTTAATGTTATTTAAATGAACAACCTCTGTGGTTCTGCTTGTATGTTCACAGCTTTAGTCTAACTGCTAACCTGTTATGTGTCAGTCACGCTTTCTACCTTTTTTATGAATGGTTTGAGAGTAACTCCTGTAAACTGCAGCTTATTCCTGTGCAAGATAAATGTGTGCTAGCACAGCAGTTCTGATGTGCTCATGGAACACTGAGTGTCAAACAGCTGCTGTGCTGTGGTCTCAAAGGGTTCAGCATAGAGTTCCTGGGGGGCAGTGGCGTTCTTGTGTACCAGCACTTGTCATGTTGTTCAAGGAGGAGATTTTGTCCACTGTATATGCAGTGCAGTTTAAGTGGCATTTGTGTCTTGCAGTGTTCTCCTGCCAGGCAGATGAAAGGCTCCAGAGCCAGCCTGAGAATGCTGCTTTCAGCTATTGTTGAAGCAGAGGTCAAGCTAAATCCAGTTCATTTGGGTTATTTTTCAGCTTCTCTCTGGTGAAATTGGGAAGAAAAGGGAGCACTTTGTAATTCTTTAGGGATTTAAATGGGACTGTTCATTTTGCACCAATACATTGCAAGAAAAGCTTGGTGCCATAACTGGGGAGAGGCATGGGGTTCATAA
The DNA here is from genome assembly GCA_009867235.2 of Psittacus erithacus. Classification (NCBI taxonomy): domain Eukaryota; kingdom Metazoa; phylum Chordata; class Aves; order Psittaciformes; family Psittacidae; genus Psittacus; species Psittacus erithacus. The sequence goes on along the minus strand of WYDI02021334.1, from coordinate 28,692 downwards.
GTACCTGTAAATAATTAAACTCCCTGTCACCTCTCCTACTTCTCTAGTGTTATTTCCCTTGAGTTCAGTTGATGAACATAACTGGGTTATATTATTACTCATTGTTTCTTACTTATATCTAGTTTGAAGTTTGGTGCTGCTTGCTTCTTGTCTCAGGAGCCCATACATCTTTTCAGTTTCATCAGCTGTTCCAAAATTGAAGATTTTATATTCCCTAATAAACACAGCATCTCGTGTTATAGATGAGTATATGTAAAATCATGAAGGAATTTCTTCTCGTTTTCAATTTATCTTCCTCTAATCAGGGCAAGGAAGTGACAATTAACCTTTTGCATGGGAAATGACAAGATGTGGATTTGAAAAGTGAGATAATAGAGGGCTTTTATGAGGATGGTCACCCCCATACATCTTGTGTTTCTGATGCCTGTGCAATCATACACATGTTCACTTTAAGAAGTGTTACTTTACAGTGTGTGTTGTATAGCAGTAAATTAAGGAGCAGTGTTTAACTGGGAGCCCAGCATTCATTTCAAGCAATTTTTCAGCAGTTTTCAGCTGTCCTATTTTTCTAGCACGCTGTAGGGTAGTGAGTTGCAGCCCCTTTTACAAAGGAAAAATTGTTCAGTGCCTTTGACAGGTGGTAGATACAGGTGTATGAAAGAGAGATAAATTTTTAATGTAAACTTGTATTGTTTGTAATTCTGTTGCTACTGGTAATCTGTAGCTTGGTGCAGGAGACAGATGGTTTGTGTCAGTTGCAATTAAGATCTAGTCAAAACAAAAAAAGATAGTCTGCTGAGGCACAGGAACCTCCCTGGCCTAGAGAATAACACAGAATTGGCAACTGGGTGATAAGAATCCCCTGATCTGGACTTAAGGTGACTGAAGTTAATGAGCAGGGACAGAACCAGCCTTTAGGAAATATGAGGCACAGCTGTGTCATAGAATTGTAGAATGATTTGGGTTGGAAGCGACCTTAAAGCTCATCCAGGTCCAACCCCACTGCCACAGGCAGGGACACCTTCCATTAGACCAGGTTGTTCCAAGCCCCATCCAACCTGGCCTTGAGCACTTCCAGGGATGGGGCAGCCACAGCTTCTCTGGGCAACTTGTGCCAGGGCCTCACCTCCCTCCCAGGGAAGAACTTATTCCTAATACCTAATCTAAATCTACCTTCTGTCAGTTTAAAACCATTCTCCCTTGTCCTGTCACTACATGCCCTAATACGTATTTGTTGTCCTTTTTCTGGAGCATCAAAGTGCTTCAGGGGACACTTTGGATCCATGAGGCAGGATGTACTTGGGAGTAGGGGGGAGGTACATTACCCTCCTTCAAAGTTCTCTAACTTTGTAGGGCTCAAGCTCTTTAATATGGTAGGTAATGCCTGCCTCTAAGGTATTGATCTGCTGGTAGGGACAGCTGCTACAGAAACTTCTCATCGGGTTGAAGTGGTCTCACCTGCTTTTGAACTAGAGCATATGGGAGGTTTGATCTAGGATCCAGGACTGGAGCAGGCAAGTTCTATTTTCTACATTTGAACTGTTTATGCATCTGTAGTAGTAATCATTGGTTAAAAATACATTAACTCTTGGATCATAGATTCTTGAACACTACCTAGGAATAATCACTAGGCTCCAAATTATGTTTCCTTTTAAGCTTTTTGTTTATGGTCCCATATGCTGTATATGTTCTTAGGCTGTAGATAAGCAAAAGGTTTAAGCAAACTATTTCAGTTTCCTTGGCTCCTATTTTCCAGGGTAAAAATAAAATGTTGACAGTGTTAGTGTGGAGAACACAAACAAGAGATGACCAGAAGAACAGTCCTTAGTAGCACTTGGGTGCATGGTCCGTTATGGTTTCACTCCGTTTTGGACTGGTTCAGCATCTACTGCTTTTAAGTCCTCATAACTTCTTTCCAGTGAATTGCTAGAAATCTATTTCTGTCCTTTGCTTGATGGTTGATGGACATAAGTGGCAATTTATGTGAGATTTCTTTCAGTAGTTCTAATAGTTCATGCAGTCAGGTATTCTTGAAGACCAGCTATTGGTGCAGCTAACACGCAAAGTGAGAGTAGAATTCCTGATGTTTCTGGGTTTTGTATTCTGATGCTTGTTAATTGTGGTTCTCTTTTTAATAGCCTGCATCACTGGCTGTGCTGTTGCTTTTACTGTGGCTTGCTTGCAGAATGTTTTAGTACGTTTGTTCATCTAGTCGTATGGTATGTCTATAATGCATTAGATGATATTGGCAATTAAAGGATTACAGCTAGGATGTAATTATGGCCCTGTGGAATAAAGTTTTTGAATTATTCTGCTGCAGTCTGTAATTATACTGAGCGCGCCCTGATGCCAAGGATTAATAGAGGGATTACAAACTCTTTTCTTCTGACATGCTGTTCACAGATACGCAATTTACAATTCACTGGCTTTAAGGAGTTAGTGACCTATCATGGGCAATGTTGTTAAAGGATACCATCTAGTGAGATGTTTTTCTTTTATATTATGCTTGTTTCCTTCCCTCACCCTGAGTTTATCATGTGGTGACTAGTTAAGGTAGCTCAGATATTGAGGAGATGACCCTTAAATTGGGGTATTAAGGAAGTGAAACTGACAAGCTTCAGTGGCAGCTTTGCACTGTTAAACTTGCTCCTTTTTTGCATTCTTCCTTCAAACCAGAGACATCTCAGCTAGATGCTCTGGATTCTTCATCTCTGTGGAATGTAGAGGGGAGCCTTCATGACATATTGTTACATATTACACAACTAGTAGGATTTAAGCATTTTATTTCTGTATATTTTAAATTATTTACTCTTAAGAACCTCTGCAGTCAATGCTTCTCTGAAGAACTGCAGTTGTTTAGTTGTGATGAAGGTAAGCTAATGTTGATGCTATTAAAAATGGATAAGAATTTAACTAAGGCTCATTTTTGAAATAGCAAAATAGTGCTGAACTGTTATTTGAATCCTCAAATGGGAAACTTAGGCTTCTTTCTGCCAAATTACAAGTAAACTAAATGCTATTTAGTTTTCCTTGAACTTAGATGATTCTCTTTAAGGGTATTATCAAACCTAATATTAACTTAAAAAATGCAACATCTTGCTTCATGTCAGTTCTGAGTGGTTATAGCAATGCTTGTAAACTAATTGTGCTCAAAACTCTTCTTTGACACTGAGACACGCTTGCATGAAACAGCTTGTTCCTAGTGAAGACTTTGCCAATAAAGTGACCACTTTATTGGCTGCTTTTTGGGCTGCTCTCTGGACTATGTTAATTCCAGAGTTGTGCTCTGGCATTAATTGGCTCGATGATTGGCCTTGGCCAAAATGGTACTATGGATCATGCTAATGATTGAACAGTAGGGATGTTTAATTTACCAGCATAAATTGAACCTGTGTTTTTTCAGTGGCAGAGTGATACCAAAGATTTCTAACAGGCTATCTTATTTTATTAAGGCTTCAGATCTTTGCCATGCTGTTTTTCACATGAGTCTGTGTTTTGGGAGAATACTTCTACTATAGTTGCTGAAGAAATGTGGACCTTGGGCTGTCAGGTAACAATGACAAATAAAGGCTCTCCAGTTTGTTTTGAAACAAATATAATTTTAAAGCCAATGACACAGTTCTTAATGTCAGAATAATATTTAAATGTATAATTTTTACATATGTAAGAGTACTCGTCAGCTTATACTCTTAACTTTCTGTAGTATGGGTTGGTGGGTTTTGCAGTTTGTTGTGGTTAACAGTGTGTTTTCCTTAGATTTTTCACTATTTTGCATGAGTTACCTCAGTGATGCTGTCATTACAGAGATGTATCAAGCATCTAATTTGTCTTTGAGAATCTTTCCTCCTCGTCGGAGCATGTGAGAAGGAAAAAGAACCCAGCTTGACTTTTACATTTCTCTGGATGGCTTTACAGAACTATAAATTGAACAATCTGTTCTGGAGTATTGCCACAAATAAGGCCTGGCAGCTGGAACTAGCCTGCTATGTGCATTGCATGAACATTAAAGCTTTAAAGTCTTCCTCTTCAAGCAGAAGCTGCTTTGAAATTGTAGTCAAAATTCTTCTTTCTCTTTTTGTCTGTGTGGTGATTCCCCTGTTTCTGCCCTGGTTTTCTTCTGTCTTGGACCTGAGAAGCTTGCATGGATATTTCGATGTAGTGATTTAATTAACAAAAAAGATTGGCTGTGACAAAATTGCACTTGTCATTGGAAAGGGGAAGGCTTCTGGGGCAACTCTGCTAGAAATAGTTTCTTTGCGTAGTCATGTTTCAGAACAAGGAATACAGTTCCCAGTGTTTGGCAAGTTGCAGTCTTTTGAACCTGTGTGTTCCCAAATGGATCAAAGTTAATGAAACTGTAAAGCAGAATTAAATTTGCTACTAGATGCAGTAGCCATCATGGTTTGCATAGCAGCAGAACAGTACTGAAAAATGAAGTGTTGAGACCAGCAGATGACAAGTTTAGTGGTGTCATGTTTTTCAAAGCTAAGCATTGCTTTCTTTTTTATAGGCTTGGCTGTATGCTTGTAATAAAAACCAAAGAAAGCAAATCTTTCACAGAATAGTAATTTAAATCTGTCCTGTGCATTAGAGACACTGGGTCATGAGTAGTCCAAGGTCTTAATAACTGAAGGTAACACTGAAATGAATTTCTCTTTCCTCTTCTGGGGCTAACTGTAATTGGGCAACAGATCAGTACTATCATCAGTTAGACTGCATAGATATAAATATCTAGAAATTACACTAAGTAAGTTGCAGCAAGGCCAACTCAGTTCTTTCCTAAGGGAAGGACTGCTTATTCCAGTCATGATTTGGGCCACAGGCTTTTATAGCAGGACTGCAAAAATCTGATAAAAATTGTATTAGAGTAGGATCAGCCACCCTTGAATGTATTACGCTTCCAGCTGTGAGCAAATTTGTCCCAGAAGCCTAGTGAATTTTGTGCGAGGTTCCTAATTTTCTCAAAATCTTTTCTTAATGACGTCTATTATTAAAACTATTTCTTCCTCCTGGGTGTCTATAGAGAAATAAGCAACCTGTGATTAAATGCATGTTGGGGTCCTGGCCATAGCACTTACTGATTCATGAGCAATTGTGTTTTCAGAAGCAAAAAGGCAGTTACGCTCCAGAGAGCACACTTTAATTGTTCAAATAGGTACATTAAACTTTTACACTTGAATAATAAATTATCTGGAAGTAGATCTTCCTCTTTGCAGCTACTTTTTATCTGCTCCAGCCACTACTAGAAATCAGCCCACTGAGCTTCTGACCATGTCCTGGGGGTTGGTGCTCACAGGTTGTCCTTTTTAGGACTGGGTTTTGGCTTCTGCTGCCTTCAGAGGGATAGTTCTGTAGTTTCTGGAAGAGAGATGCCCTGCATTAAGCATTAACTTTTTTTAAATGCATGCAAAAAAAGCAAAGGGCTGGCTAGAGTGGAAAAAAAATGGCATTGAAAATGGCTTGGTTACTGTATTTTATGATCAGAAGTGTAATAAGCACAGCACTCATAAGCTGGAAAATGAATGTAACAGGCAAGAGCATGCATACAGCATGGACATCAAAGTAAAAGCCACTTTTCTTTAAATGAGGCAAGTTTAAAATGAACTGGAATACTCCATTTTCCTCATTCACCCCATTCTGGGTTCTGCTGAAATTCCCAATAACATATCCAAGTAGCCTCAATTATGGTGATGATTTTTGGATTAGCACACCTGGGAGCTGAAATGGGATTAATTAGATCACAGGAAAGGCACAGTCCTTCAGCAGAGCCCCATTAGCTTTGGCTGTCCCAGGGTGGTACATGTTTAATGACTTGAGGAGGATTCACAATGGGCTGCTTGGCATTTTTTCAGCCAGATTAGGTTAGTCCAGAAAACATTTTTGATTAAGCACTCTTTCAGGTTGTCTTTTTTTTTTTTTTGTTTTTCTTTCCTGTGGAAAATAAAGCATTCAAATCCCCAAACTGAAATTGTTCTTTTCCAAATGATGCTAATGTAAGTATCATAAATCAGGTATGACTATTAATTACACTGTGCTTTCACAATGATTGGATCTGGCTGGGGTTTACCTTTCCTTTGGGACTACAGGCAAGTGCTTCCAGAATTTCTCACCACATTCTTCCTCTTACTCTGTTTGTTTGTTGTAGGGTTTTCGAGCGTAAGTTTTCATTTCATTTGAGAAGTCTTCTCAGAGAGTTTGGTCAGTGCTTTTTTGGTTTTGTGAGCAAAACTCCAATAAACCTCATATTTTTGCTAATATTATCTACCGTCAGAAATGCATTCAGCATGTTACCAGACCTTTGCAGCAATAATTAATGGTAGATACTAATTTTACTCAATCCTGATGATCTCTGATATTATTGTGGGAAATGGTGGGCCTGAGCAGTAAGGCAAACATACGGCAGCTTGTCCTGCCTGGTCAACACTGGCATCTCTTGCTCTAGATAGCTCTCTTTTGTCTTCTCAACCATGCTGTTATGGTTTTGCAGCTCTCTGGGCAGCTCTGTGAAGGGCTGCAGAGTGGAGCTAGATGTGAGCAAATCCACCTGGAAGGGGGAGTGTTATGAAAAACGTGTTAATTTACAACCATTCCTTCTAGTGAAGGTGTCAATTCTCATGTGAGGAAAACAGTCCTCACTTTGGATAGTCTGGATTCCTTAGTGGGTAGTCAAGTAATTTAGCTGCGTGCTGTGAAAATGGGGTTATATTCCTGAGAAGAGATGCCTTTTTTTTTTTTTTTTTTGACAGAATTCATCTGTTCTACTTCATGATTCTCAACGATTTCTAAATCTGAGCTCATCAGTTTTGCTTCTTTTGTGATCTAAGGAGAGGAGTATGTGCCTGTGAGTGCAATTTGGTCTAAAATAGGTCAGATGAATGTGGCACTGCCCATTTCTTTCCGTGAAGTTAGAACAAGATATGTAGTTGAGCTTAGGTGAGAAGAGTTTTCTTTCCAGAAACTCATATCTGTGTTGCAAGCTTGGGCTTGGATTTTCTGGTGGTATATCTGGTCTCCAGCAAGAACAGATGTTTGCTAACCCATCTTCAGAAACATTGGACTTAGTTTGAGAGCATCCGGTTAGAACTGAACCCTCTGAAATGCTGATAAACTGTTTTACTGCTAGAAGCAGGGAAAGACCCTGTATTTCTTAATGAAATCTGATAATGTTTTCATGTTGTCCTGAATTTGAGTCAATTCAGACATCTGTTTACCAATTACTAGCTGATAACTAGCATTAAATTGAGTGTAACAGTCACAATCAGATAAACTGTGAGTGTTCTTTCTTTCTGTGCATTCTTTCTTCATTATTCAGTTGTACTTCATGATGCTGTATTTTAACTGTGTAATTTGTGTGAGTCTGAATATTACGTATTTTCAAAGGCACTGGGTTGATGTGCAGTGTTGGAGCTGGGAAGGTTCATTTCACATTGCTGCTGTTTGTGACAGTGCTGCTTATGTTCAAAGATCTTCTTGTGACATCTTTGAAATCATCTTACTCCTGGACTGTAGCTGTTCTTGGGTCCTTCTTTGTTTGTGTTTCATGATTCTACTTTTAAAGTTATTTTGCTTTTTAACTTCACTGACCTATCAATATTTTATCCTAACAAGCAGCACTGCGATGACTTGTTATATTGGGATTTATCAAGTGCTAGAGACATCAACTAAGGCATTTATTATAGCTTTGTAGTTCAGTAGTAAGGAGTTCAGATTCTGGGATTCCTTTTTAGTATCGTAAAGGCAGACATTAGTACATCAGGGACTGTAATTCCTGTTCCTGGGTCTCTAGCTGTTACCATTGAAGGTAAAGACCAAACTCCTAAATAGCTTTATGAGTTAATTTTGTATCATTTGGGATTGCTTTAACCTTTTCCCAAACAAGAACAAGAGCTTCTGAGAAAAACCAGGCAGAAGAGGAGAAAGAGAGCAATGTGTTAGAGTTTAAACGTGCAAACTCAAAAAAGATGGGGACTAAAACCCCAATCTGTAAGGGGAAGGAGGACCATTTAGAAATCACATATAGCCAGGCTGAAGCATCGCCTGTGGTTAGCTTAACATTTGCCATTTGGGGCATTTGGACAGCTACAGCTTGGTCATGTTTTCATTGTTGCTATAAAACTGTACATGGTATTTCCATTCTCTGCTCTCAGCTGCTGTGTGATGGTTTTTATTATACAGTGGCCATCTATCATTCAAGCTATTCAACTGCACAGTATCCAGCTATTTTTCTTGCACTGAAAATTACTGCCATGTGTCCCGTTGTTTCGGCCATGTTTGCTTCTTGTAAAGTTGTTACCTGTCTGATCCACTTACGCTCTGTAGTGGACAACAGCAATTGCCATTGACATAAGGCTGCTGTAAGTCAACTGTCTCTAAATTTTGAGGCACATACCAAGTTCCTCATCCTGAAGATGTGATTCATATGGTGAAGGTAAGTTAGCCTATTAGGAATGACTGCAAAGAAGAAAAAGGTATGAGCTGTTACCTGTGCTTATTTGTACTATTATACTGACTTTTCAAACCACATTAGGAATTGTATGGTCAAAAAGTAACAGAGAATGAGTCGCTTAGTCACTGAAGTTTTTATGGCCTGTTCAGAGATGGAGAAGCAAAGGCAAAGGACAGTAAATTACTTGCATATGAAGGATCGGTGTCAGTGGTAAAAACAGAGCCAAAGCTCAAAGTTCCTCTTCGAGCCCAGACTGGAGCATTTTCCCTGCTTGCACACAGGGTTATTAATATTCTCTTGCTGTGGGCTGCCATTGTACTAGCATGTTACTCTGAGGATAGGCTTCTAATTAAATTGTTTACAGATGGGTGATTTGCTGGACTACCCACGCAGTGTCTTAATAAAACTGGCTTTCCTGAGGGTGTAGGGTGTTTCAGTAAAAGAGGTCTTTCAGCTGCATTGATTGGTAGTGCCAAGCGCATCATGGGGCTCTGAGGTTCTCTGGAGGAAAATTTTCCTCGTGAATGCACCAGGGGAAGTGTGGCAGCTCGGCCCTTGCTGATTCTCTGAAAGACAGAAGCAACACAAACAGCTCAGATGTTGCTACACTTACATTGATGCTCTTCCAGACAACACAATCTTCTTCATTGGAGCATCTGGAAATCCATCACGTGAATTTCCAATGTGCTGTAATGCTGTCTTTTGAAAGCATACCATGGCTGTGGGATGTCAGTGGTTGTAGAAGATCAGTATTTCATGAGTCAGTGTTCCCGAATAATGTTCATTTATTTAGTTATTTGTTGACAACATTAGAGCAAAGTTTATAAGGGCTAGTGTCTCTTGCCTCCTTGGCTGGGAAGGACTTTGCCAGTAGATGCTTCTCGCAGCAAGGTGCTGCTTTGGGCTGTTTGGGAAGGAGTCACCTATAGAAAGCATGCACTGGTAGCAGTCAAGATGGAGTAACTGTTTTTTCCAGGCTGAAAATAGAAGAGCAACAACAGTGGCTGCAAACAGCATCTGTTACTGAGTGGTACTGTGGAAGATGTCTTCAGTTTATCCTCTTGCTTGGGAGCACAGTGCAATTCTGTTAGGCTGTTACAATGTCATGCATTAACTAAGAGCTTTCTTAGGGAGTCAGAAATAGTGTTAATTCACTCATATGGCTGCATTACTCTGGATTGTGTTGACTTCTGAACGCAAATTGTTGCGGGGCACAGAGGGACAGAGAAGAGGGTTGAGCTGACATTTAGTATAAAGCCCATGGGCTGTTTTCTCTGCATGCCTTTACTCCATAGGTGTGTGGACCTGCTAGGTGAAATTCTGCATTCATTCTCTCTTGGGGATTGCTAGGTTTATCATAGCATAGCATTTTGTCCGGATGATTACCGCAGTACTTCTGGTAGTCCTAAGCAAGAGCCTGAGTTGCTGTGGAGGCTCTCAATGTGGGAGAAGAAAGCATGTAGGGACAGGACAAGGAGGGGGAATGGTTTTAAAATGACAGAAGGTAGATTTAGATTAGGTGTTAGGAATAAGTCCTTCCCTGTGAGGGTGGTGAAGCACTGGCACAGGTTGCCCAGAGAAGCTGTGGCTGCCCCATCCCTGGAAGTGTTCAAGGCCAGGTTAGATGGTGCTTGGAGCAGCCTGGTCTAGTGGAAGGTGTCCCTGCCTGTGGCAAGGGGGCTGGAACTGGATGCTTGGGTTGGAGCTTTCAGGTGCCTTCCATCCCAAGCCATTCTGTGATTCTATGATTTATCCCATATGGAAACAGGGGTCAAGTATTTTTATTGCTCTGTAATTTTCTCTAGGGAAGTTTCTAAAAATTCAAATGCTTTTAAAAAGCTGATTTACTTTTGGCTATTTGCTGTCGTTCTAAACTTGAATGAGAACTTCAAATAATTTTTTTTCCTTCAGTTTGCATGAAAAATTTCCCAACTGCCATCCACCATCATCATCTTGAACAGCGTCCATTAACCCATTGGTTCCTGCTTTCTAGTCAGTTTTAAATCCTTGTAGTGTCAAAATCCTGCCATTACACTTGATAATGTAAAAAAATCCAAGCTTCTGGCCAGTTCATTGCATGAGGTTTTAACTGATGCAAACCCTTTTCTCTCCAGCTAACATTTGTATAAGTAAAACTAAATTGCACCACTGTGGTTAGCCTACCACAGAAGTACAAAGTCATAACTACTGGGCAGCTAATTCCTTCATTACTCTGATTTTCGTGTAGGCAAAGTACTCCTGGTATATTGCCAAGCAATTTTTTCAAAGTCATTTCAATTTAATGTATCTTATTGCTTAATTCTGCTACAGCTTTCCCTGATCTGAATTATGAATCCCTGTATGCTGTAATAGTTTCTTTTGAAAGGATACCTTAGCTATACTTTTCAGATAGTGAAATGGCCAAGTATTAATAGGGAGCGTTTTCAAGGAGTTTGACGGTGCTAACAACATCTGTCATTTACCTCAATGTTCTTTGCTGGAATATAACTAGGACACTTGATGGAAGTGTGAAGGCAGCCCAAGAGCCTGGATTTGATTTACTTTCTCCTTTTCAGAAGTGAGAATCTGCAGAGGAGAGCTTTTGGGCAATGTTGTTAATTAGGAATCTGGTTGACAGATTTTGCCTGTTTTATGTGCCCTTTGTACAGTCAAAAGATGTCTCTTACCAGTCTTAGCAGGATCCCTCGCTCTCAGTAATGATTCCGTCTAGCACTGTCCAGTGCTTGCTGCCTCACTGGTGATCAAATACAGAAAAAAATGCTCAGCAGTCAGTTAAACTGGGTCTGGGAAGGCTGCTTGTTCCTCATCTTCTGTCTTTGTCATCTCTAGAAGAGTACAGCTTAGGTGGTGGAGTAAGAGGCTTCAGTGTCCAAGGGGATCTTGCAGCTTATTTGGAGGAGAGTGGTCTCAGTTCTCTGCTTATTGTATAGGATCCTGAAACTGCCAGGTGTAAATAGCAGCTTCTGGTCAGTGCAACCAAGAGAGGCTTTTACACTACTCAGTGTTTGATACATAGCTATAATTTACATCCCATATAGGTCACATGTGGAGTTAACACTTTGTATGCATAGAAATGCTACAGATCACATACACTACCTCTCCTTTTCCCAGCCACAGAAATGGCTATATAGCTATTAGCTCCTGTAAGTAAGATTTATGTCTTTGGTTAAAACAAATCTGGTAAGAAGACCCTTCATTAGAACAGTTAGAGTACCAGGGTGGTGTCTTGTGCTTTCTGTAGAAAACTGTGTTTAGAAAAAATCAAAATTCTGAATCCGAGATGGGGAGCATTAGTGTGAGGAGCACCGAAGAAGCAGGGACAAATAGCTCAGTGCTTCTGTAGAAAGCATATTTTAGTTCTGCCTGCTCTTATTTGCGCCTGCCTGTCAGTCTGTGCCACAGAGAGAACACGCTGCTCACTGTGTGTTGCAGCCTCTCTGTTGTTATGCGCATGTATTCATCCTGTGCTACTTGTCATCCCACAAACCACTCTCATCAAACACCTCATTAGCATCCAGATGGCCAGGAAGAGGGGTCTTCTGTCCGGGGAAGGGTGAGATGGTCTCTGTTGGAGTCAGAATTGTGCTGACCCTTCTAGGAAAATCCCTCTGTCTTTCAATAAAACAAGTTAACTTTGGGAAAGCGGCTGAGTAGCAGCAGGAGTTTTTCATTTGCTTTGCTGGCCAGCGTAGGGAGAGTGCCAGGAAGGGAAAAGCACGACGAGTGTGAGTGTGTGTGTCCTGGTTTCTGATTTCTTGCTTTTTAAGCAAGAAATAGTTCATAGTTGAGTACTCGGGGAGGACACATGATCGTGGAATTGCAGTATAGTTTGGGTTGGAAAGGAGCTTTAAAGGTCATCTCTGATGATGAGACCCCTCTGCAGTAAGCAGGGATCTCTTGAGCTAGATCAGGTTGCTCAGATCTAGCCCAACCTGACCCTGAATGTTTCCAGGTATTGGGCATCTGCCTTCTCTGGGCAACCTATGCCAGTGCTTCACCACCCTCATTGTAAAAAATTTCTTATATCTAGCCTAAATCTACCCTCTTTTAGTTTAAAACATTAACCTTGTCCTACCGTAGCAGACCCTGCTAAAAAGTCTGTCCTCATCGTTCTTTCAGGCTCTTTTTAAGTATTGAAAGGTCACAATAAGATCTCCCTGAAGAATTCTCTTCTCCAGGCTGAACAAGCCCAACTCTCTCAGCCTGTTTCCATAGCAGAGGTACTCCAGCCCTCAGAGCATCTTTGTGGCCTCCTCTGAACTCACTCCAAAGCTCTACCGCCTTCTTATATTGGGGGCCAGAGAGCTGAACACACTACTGCAGAGGGGTTCTCACAAGAGTGGAGTATAGGAGAGAATCATCTCTCTCGACCTGTTGGTCATGCTTCTTTTGATACAGCCCAGGATATGGCTGGCAATGATCTGAATGGTAGTTTAAAGTTTAAACTTTTTATCACGGAATCATGAAGAAACTTTAGTTTTTGATCTGACTGAAGGCAAGCAGGAAAGTATATGTGAACTGCAGCCTGGCAGCGGTGAGATTTCACACCACCCTGCCTCATCCTTCAGCTGTCCTTTCTGTGCAGCTTATGCTGTGCTTGACTTGACAGCCTCCTGTTCATATTCAATGCAGTAAAATGAGTCTGTATTTGATAATCAAGTCCAGCCCAAAGTGCCTAATGACCCTAAGAGTAAAGCAGGATATTTATGAAAGCCTTCTTGTGGGGTTGTTTTATATTTTCCAGCAGCCATATTGTTTGCAAAATATTTTTTGCTATCTTTCACTTACTTCTTTTCTCCTCTAACCAGAAGTACCCTGGCCTCCTAGGTGATGATTGTTAATGGGTTTAATTTCGTAGTAGAAATATGCCATGTAGCTGTGTTTGGACATCACTGCAATAGAGTGATTTACCCAATTGGCCAGCTGCTCATTGGTAGGTAGGTGTTAGCATGCCTGTGGCTCTGTGAATTAAAATAAACTAGCAGTCAGCACTAGTTTGTTAGTTATGGAAAGGGAATTAAAGGTACTAATTGGAAATGGAGTGCATAAATTTGACTGGCATGAGTTGGAAATGCCTCAGGAAGCTGACAGTCCATCTCTGCAATGTTGTTCCTCAGAAATTCTGACTAGAGATAGCCAGTTGGGTTCTTTTAATTTTCTTCCATGTGCACTCCAAGCAACATGAAACCAATTAACTTTCTTATTGCATCAATATATTACTTTATGTACAGAACATAGTGATAGAAGACATTTCTATTTGAATTTTTGCCTTTTGGGCCCTTAATAGAAAATCAGATAGTTGCAGTTTATTAGACTATTAGAGAGTATATAAGAACACTAATTTTTATCTTGTTTTTTCTACCAGAAGAGAAATCTTCAACCTTTCTGCTTCTAGAAACTTTTTTTGTACAGTGCGGGTGATTTCTCAGCAATTCTCTAAAACCTGATAAGGGTGCCAATTAATTAAGTTTAGATGAAGGAAACTGCTTTGCAGTTAATCTCTGAAGTCCAACTGCTGTTCCGTACATAAAGCTCTTCTTGGCTAGGAATAGGTATTTAACTAGGATTTTGTTTTGAGGCAAGGAAACATGCAAGTCTGAGTCTGAGCACTGTGCGCATGCATACAGAGGATGAGCTTTAACCAAAAATAAGCGTCTTGACACAGCTTTGGATGACAAATAGATTTAACTTTCCTCTTCCTGCCTTTCTTCTCTTTAGGTAGGGCTTTTTTCTCAGGGAAAGTTATAAAAAGCTATTAGCTGAAGTTTTATGGTGTCTCTAATTACTTGGTTAGGTGTTGCCCTAATGAAGAGAAATACTTGAGTGAGTCTCATGGGAGTTGGGAGAAGGCAGGAACAGATCTGCATCAAGACCTTGTTTTGCTCGAAGTCCTACTTCCATTAACTTTCTTTATCAATTCTTCCTTCATGGCACATAAATCAAGAGCAACCATGATGACTTCTGAGAAAAAGTATCTGTATTTGGGAAAACTCAACAAAGGGTGAAAACTGGCAGAGGCTGAAGTACGTGGTGCTATCTAGGTATAGATTTATGGTGTTACAGATCCAAACTGTGCCCCATTATGGCCTCACATGGTGCTGCCTGTGCTCTGTGATGCAGAAGGAGGAGCAGGCTGGTTGCTTGCCATGTAGGACCCTCCCCAGTCTTTATCACAGTTCTGTCCAGCTCTGATGGAGATCCAAACCCAGCTCTCTGTTCAGGCATTGCCCTCAGACAGATGCAGCTGACTGAGGAACCAGTTTCTCTGTTGCTCAGTAAAGCAATACAGGGAAGCTGTACTTTATTTTCCTCATAAACTGTGCTGAGGTCCTTGGCAGAGTATTAAAGCATGACATGAGTCCTCCTTATTTGCAACAGCACTGTCCAGCCTTTGCAAGTGCTAGAGTTAGGAAGTGTGACCCCATCTCCATGGATGTAACCTTCTTTGCACTCTGGAAAATCAACTGTTTTCATCTCCTCTATCCCTCCGGCGGTCCTTGCAGCCACTCTTTGGTACTTTTTTGGTACCTACTTCATACCTGAGGATGGGAAGAGGAAAGCAGGACAGGATGGATGGTTGCTACTACCTAACACACAGTGCAGGGATGTTGCTGCTAGGCATGTAAGCATTTCAGAAGCAGAGACAATAACTTGGACCTGATGTGTCTGTGCAGGCTCAGGAAAGGGGTGTTTGGGGCTGTTAAGATGCATCAAGATCTGTACTCTATTTCTGCGGGGGATGAGGCAGCAGGTTGGTCAGTAGGCTGGTCATGGACTGTGAATCAACCCTGAATTTATCAGCATTCAGAGGAATTTCAAACAAGTGGAACCAGCCTTTTTGGGAACGTGGAATGATGTTAATTAGCATGGCTGCAGTGAGTGTAGGCTCTGCCCTTGTTAGGTTCCCAGGAGCCTGTTTTGCTGGAGGAGCACTTGTCCCTTTCTCCTGGCCGGTAAGTAGCTGTGTATCATAATGAATATGCTTCCAGCGTGTTGGTTACCGGAGTAGTGCTCAATCACCACATTTGCTTTCTAAAAATAGGAGCCATCCTTTGGCTAGTGCTGCCAGATGCGTTTGAAGAATTCCTGCCTGGCCTCCCTAAAACGGCTGCGTTTCAGAGGTGGTGGAACAATTTCTGTTTAGCCATCTCCTCCTGGTGAATCTAGAGAGAAAACATCAGCTGCGTTACAGAGATTGACATAACAATATTGAGAGCTGTGGGTTTTTTTGGTAAGATGCCAACAGAGTTACAAGAACTGGCAAAAACTCTCTTAAGCCAGACTGGATTTAACATTAAGGAAATAACCTCTGAAGTGACTTCTCAGGAAGCCAGACTTAATGGCTTACTTGTTCATATTTATTGCTGTCCTCTAACCTGTGGGATGATGAGAAATAGACTTTCAAACTGCTTATACACTATACTACTTGCTGTAAGGTACAACTTGCATATGTGCAATGTTGCTCTATGGTGCAATAAAGGGTTGTGCTACTGAACAGGATTTGATTAGCTAGAGGGAGCTCTTTGTCTAAGATATATGCAATTTCATCCCTGCTTTTTCTCATTGCTATACGGTAATTTTAATATCACTGACCTGTCATGACTGTTGTTTTCCAAACTCATTTTAAAATCACATTTAAAGATTTGGAATAGGTTTTCTGTATAAGAAACTGAGTTTTACTAAGTTTGTTTCCCTGCCCGATCTCCAGAAAATGGGGGAACTTTTCAGCTTCCCTTGCAATGAATTTCTGCCACAGTGGAAAGACAAATGACTCGGTATCTGTTTAAAAAACAAATCTCCCTTGTAATACCTGAAGTTGGTGGAGCTGTATGGAGGTGGTGTTTTCCGGTGAAAAGCACATTTGCTTACGTTCATGCACTCGCGTGCTTGCTCTTCAACAGCCTGATCCAAAGCTCTTTGCTGTCTGTGGGATGACACCCATTGACTTCAACAGTTTGACCCCAGTGTTTTTTCTGCTGAAGTTGTGGCTTTACACAGGAAGGATTCTGTGTCTGTTTTCTTTAAAAGTTTGTGAAGGCTCTGCAGATTTTCTCTTATAACAGCTTCTACTTCCTCTCATGTTTGGATTTGGTAAGAAGGTTTTGGTGCTTTCTGAAGATTGAATTAGCACCTTTCCCTGCTCAGATCATCTTGCAACTGTCAATGAAATAAATTGTATAAGGTCACATGACCTCTGCAATGCTGGCATTCCCAATTTACAGGTGGAAGAACTGAGAAGTAGCAAGAGCTGAGGGTGTACATCAAAACACACAGGATTTCTGTGGTAAAGCCATTAACCCCCAAACCTTCCTTATTTCCTGCTTTTACTGTGCAGCTTTCAGGCTATTAGATGTTTGCACATGTATAAAGAGTACAACTTGTGACCCTTTTCCTTTCTGGTCAAGTCTCTTTCACTGTTTTATTTCTGAATATCAGTACCTGCACAAAATTCAGCGTGCCAGACACAAAGTAAACTGCCTGACTGCCCCATACCTCAAAATCCACTTTGCTGAACTAGAGCAGTAGTGAGATGTCTCAGATGTGTGTGATGGATTCGTATCTGTACATCTTTCACAGCAATCTGATCCAAAAATGTAATGCCTTAAAACTGGCCTATTGGCATTTGCAATTCAAGGCTGCAGGATGCATTTTTGTGTGTGGAGATAATGGGTATCAAGTCTAAAAGACTCCTGCACAGAAGCAGCACTAAAATCAAGTGGAGCATGGAGTACTTTTCAGTGCAGGTGAAATCAATGACTCTTTCAGCTCCAGCCGCATGTGATGTCCTGGCCAGGTTGGTCTGTGCAGAAAGCCAGTGATACTGGGAAGACTTCCATAGGCAGAGAGTTAAGTTAAGAACTTGATTTCACAGAGAGTCAGAAAGAACTGAATGTGTAACTACACCACTGCCATGAGCCTTGTTCTGGGCAGGAGAAAGCATCATTTCCATGTTTCCATTTCAAAGTATGCTTAGTTTGAACACACATACACACACACACACACTAAATAATTAAAAAAAGAAAATATGTCGGTGCCCTTGAAAACTGCCTCATTTTCCCTTCTCAAAATGAATCAAACAAACTCTTGTAAAATTTTAGTCCCCCAAACAGCGATTTCTATTTTTAAGAAGGGAGGTGCCTGGAAGTTTTTTCCCATCTCTCGGTTTCAGCCTCTGCCCAGCATTACAGAGCGCTGAGAATCATACCATCATAAAATTGTTTTGGTGGGAAAAGACCCTTAATAGCATCAAGTTGAACCGTTAACCTAACCCTGTCAAGTCCATGACTAAACCGTGTCCCTGAGTGCCGCATCTACACTTCTTTTAAATACCTCCAGGGATGGTGACACCTCCGCTGCCCTGGGCAGCCTCTTCCAATGTGTGATGACAGCCCTTTCAGCGAGGGAATTGTTTCTAATATCCAACCTCAACCTTTCCTGGCACAACTTGAAGCCTGTAGTTCCCTTGTTCTTCCTCCTGGCCCTTCTTATAGATAGGCATCAAATTTGCTAACTTCCAGTCAACTGGGACCTCCCCAGGGAGCCAGAACTGCTGATAAATGATGGAAAGTGGCACAGTGAGCATTTCCATCAGCTCTCTCAGTACCCTTGGGTGGATTCTTCTGGTCCCATACACCTGTGTGTATCTAAGTGGCATAGCAGGTCGCTAACCATTTCCCCTTGGATTATGGGGGCTTCCTTCTCCTCCCTGTCCCTGTCTTCAGGGGAGCTCCAGTTTGAAGGGAGGATGCTGCACCTCAGTTGTGAAACCCAAAATCACGGTTTGAAATATTCCTTCTGAACAACCCAGAAAGGTGAGGTGTGGTTTGCCCTTTCCTGCCCCTCAGGTGACTTTTGCAGGAGCTGCTTTCTAGATGTTCTTTAAGAATATCAATCAGCCGGTTTGGTCTGTAGGGAAGCACAGGCGAAAACAAAATTTTCTTCCTTATCTGCAGCCAAAGATGCTTCAGTTGGCAGCTGTTGCTGGAGTCACTTCCAATCTCATCTTCCAGAAATATGCTGCAGTTAGTATGTGCTGGCTTTCACTTCTCCCCATTACGGGCACAGCTGTCAGGAGCTGGGGCTGGTCCCAGTGGGTAAACTGTCCGCTGAGCCTACAAGGTGATGTGTGTATAGAGCAAGAGAGAGAGGGTGGGCAGATGGAGGAATGCTTTTTCCTATGGATCTCATGCCAGACTGGGGATCTGGACCTGGCAAGGATTTTCCTTTTTGTTTTTTGCTTTCAAGTCTGTTTTGCCTGTAAGTGCCTGTCTTGGGACTGCCTCTCGCTGTGTGTGTGTGCCAGGGTCGGCATTTCTGTAGTACAAGAAATGCTAGCAGCAGGCTAGAGGGTGCTCAGGTTGTGTGGGTAGCAGTACCCATGTGAAACTCTTCTGCAGGGAAGAGAGGCCGTGGCCATATTCACCACAGCTGCATCTGTGAACCATACATATGAGCATGGATTTACAGGGGACAGGCTAAGAAAGGTACAGTCCACCTTGATCAGCACCAGATGTTGAAGCATATTCCCACATCACCTGATAAGGACACAGCTATGTAGCCGTGCGGTCCTTCTGCTTATGTCATGATGCATCTGGCTCTGTGGAAAGGTCAGAGGGATTCCCAGTACCACTAGAATTGTTATCTGGCTGGTGAAGCATTGAAACTGCTCCACAGCCCTGGACTTAATCTCTTTCAAATTCCCAGAACTGGAATATCTGCCATTAAAGAAAGCCCTGTATGAAAAGTTCCTGCCAGGATAGGGGTCTTGTGAATTTCTTGTCTGTGGTGTAAATAGCTTATTATACCTATACAAGATATAAATAAATAATTCTGGGGAAAACTTTTAGAATGCAGTTGTTGAAAAATGTAAGCCAAATGGTGTAGGCTGGAAGTCCTGGAGCTGTGCCACAGGCTTGACTCCACTGCTTCAGTGGAAAACAATGAAAATTATATGGGGATTATTTGATATCTTCTTTAGATACTAAAGATTTTGTGGCTACAGTGTAAGCATCTGGAAGCGGAGCAGATGTCTAAGCTCTCATAGCTTATGAAGATGCAGGCAAAATAGCCAGTGGAGATGTGTGCTTTATAATGAATGGAATAATCCTCCAAACTGTTGACTGTCAACCACATTGGGATCTTGGACACCTGGCTTTCATGTATAGACCTTGACATGGTCGCTTACATATATACATATATAGTGGTCACTTACATGTAGCTTCATTCATTTGTAGCCGAATCCTACTGTAAATTAGTAGAAAACAGACTGTGGAGAGATTGGGAACAATACAGTTGCTCAACCTAAATATGAAAAGACTGAAGAGGAGTAGTGCTAGTTTTCAAATACACAGAGGGCTGCTACCAAGAATAACTTGCTTTTCAAACCCCTGGAGATTAAGATGAGAAATGAGGGATTTTCATTGCAACAGGGAGGATTTAAGATCAACATCACAAAAAGCTTGGTAATGAAACGTTGAATAGATTTACTCAGAGGGATGTACAGCTGTCAAAGTTTGAGGTATTTGTCAGCAGGTATAGAAAAGTATGTGTTTGTGGAGGTTAGTTCAGATTCCTTCCAGTTCAGTGACTGAAAGGTAAGGTCACTTTACTATTGTAATTTAATTGAAAGACAATGCATAAAGCACCACACAAATCACGGCTTCATTTACAGAGGCAGCTCTTCACCCTGGAACTGGGAATGTCATCAGACTGGGGTGGTCGCCATGTGTAGGTTTCTGAACATGCTTGTGTTTTCCTGCGGAGCTGCCGCTGTGAGAGCAGTAAGAGATACATCATTCTGGAGCAATGCAAAGGCAGTTTCGTTTCCAAAGGCTTAAGCAAGTCATAAAACAAAGTGTAAGTCATCTTTAAATACAATGTTATGAGCAATTTCTGCTAACATTTTGCCTGTTAAAGGAGTCACATCCGCCATGTTGAAACTGTAGGCCATCGCACCATGCGGATCAGGTTCTGAAGCTGCAAGAGTCCTAGCAAAACCTCTGTGATCAGAGCACATTGCACCGTTTGTGCTCTATTTTAGGGCTGAGAATTTGCAACATGCACATATGAAAAGCTTGAATGCTGGATTTTCCTGGCAAAAAATAGGGACAAATTAAATCTTCAAAGGCATTTGACATAAAGTAGTTTAAGCCCTGTGAAGTGCTGAAGCAGCATGTTTGGATAGGGCTATCTACTGTAGCTATTATAAATATCAAGCAATATATTACAGTGGCTGTGTTATCTCTGACACAGATTAAGTGCATTCCTGTCAGAGAGAATTTTTCGATAAAGATTTCAGTGCCTGTGCCCCCCATACAAAATGATAAGTGACCCTGATATTTCTCTGCTCTACTTTATCAATAAAAATTGTTCCGGTTGGCTTATTTCTGTTTGTCCCCTAATGAAGTGACATTTTGTGATGTATCAGTCAATCCTGGAATTGAGAAAGACATATCAATTCAAATCCACTTCCTAAAAGCAGCAGATAAGTACCATACACTGAAATATGCTGTGCTGTGCTTTTAATCTGCTTTACTCAGAAAAGCATAAATCACCCATTAAAAATAATTACTGAGGTAAGGGAATAGGTTATTTGATGGACCAGATTGCTCACTGTGAATCATAGCATCACTTGCTGAAGCAGAGATATGATGGCATGGAATTGGAGACATCAAAACTGATTTAGGAAGAGACAATAGCAATGTTAAATCAAAGTTACTGCTTATAGAAGAGACTATGGTTTGCTGGGTAGACAACCTGAGGACCACTTGGGGTCCTATGAATATTAAATATTCCACATCACATGTGAAAAATGCAACAGAAAGGTCTAAAATATGCGTAGGGACCTGAACTGATGACAATGCCTGCTTCATCAAAGTCTACCATCATGACCTTTCATCACTGATTCGTCCTAACACATCTGTTTCCAACGAAACTCAGCAATACCATGATGAACCCGCTGCAGTCAATTTGATGTAGCACGGCAAAGCCATTTGGGATTTCCATGTTGGTGGAGGGGAGCTTACCCAGAATAAAAGTTACCCCTTGGCATCTATGTATGGTCAAGAAACTCATGATGGCTGAGGCTACTTCCCAGGGCTTCTTGTGAAATCTGAATCCCATTTTAAGAATATTTTTAGCTACGAAGATGGCTTGGGGGATGCTAGAAGGGCTCTGTTGCCAGAGAAGTAGAGCTTGGAATATCTGACTTGAAGTGTTAAGAAACTGCTGCAGGTGGTATGCGGTGGTGTAACCAGAGGTACACCTCCACCAGGGACAGATCAAGGCATGTGTTAGTCCCCAAGCATGAGAGGAAGAAGATGGAA
Source organism: Psittacus erithacus (assembly GCA_009867235.2). Taxonomy (NCBI): domain Eukaryota; kingdom Metazoa; phylum Chordata; class Aves; order Psittaciformes; family Psittacidae; genus Psittacus; species Psittacus erithacus. Next base: position 6,921 of record WYDI02021334.1, on the reverse strand, counting down.
GACTATTTAGGAAGGCCTGAGTCTGCTGAGACTCTATTTGACTTAGGGTGTGGAATTTGCTATCTAAACTGAGCCGTGGAGCAAAGCCAAGAGCTAAGAAAATGGAGCAATGATCCATGACTAGAGAATTGACACCACAGCATGGATGAATGATGGATTCTTGCTGTCCCAACAAAGACCCAATGGTTCCTCTTAGACCACTGTTTGTTCTGGTGGCCTCTGACTGCCGGAGTAGCAAGACCAGCGACCAGGAAAGCTGATGTAAGTCTGCAGCAGTTAGTGCTGCTGGTTGTAAAGGATGTGCAACTGTTTTCATAGGTGACATAGTTTTCATTGCCCATTATGATGTCAAGTGTGTTAAATTTATGATACAATGTGTTTATTTTAATGTGCAGTGTCTGCATCTCACCAGCCACATATATTTCAATCTTTAATGTAGCCATCTCACTGTATTATAACACTCTTGCACATTTACTCACAGTCCCTCAGAATGGAGAATTGATCAGTATCTCATGGCATTTTACTAATTAAATAGATCGTGTGTTTTGCTGGCAATGTGTTGTGAACATTACGTCTGAAAGCTTTTTCATTTGTCATTGTCTCATTCCTTGGCATTATAATTACTGCAATTTTATATGTGATAAGACTTTACAGCAAGTTAGACTGTACGTCAGAAATTCCTGCCTCCAGCAATCTGCTCTGTGAGATAGAAGTATAATGGGATTCATAATGTTCACTCACACTCTCTTTCCATCAGCATTTCCTCCCTCCTCTTGACTGGGGTTTTTATTTGTGTCTCTCCCTGTTCCATTTGGACTGTGGGGAGAGGGGCAGTGCTCATTTTTGATTTCCTGCTTTAACCTTGACTGTGAAACACTCTTTCTTATTGGAAAGCTGTTAGGTGGTGTGTCATAGAGGCCTGGATGCTGGAGGAGCATATGGCTTTGAATAGGATATGTGCTCTCACAAGCACTTGGAAAAACTCTGCCTCTCAGAACATGGAAAAACCTACTCTATCCCTAAACCTCCAGCTCAGTGACACTACTCTGGCAGGGTGTGAGGCATAAAACCACATGGCTGAGCACTTGCTTGTTCCTGGCACTGCGTGAGATTTATGTAGCAGTTTATAAATCCCCATGTTGTCTTCAGGGTTGGCACTGCTGCTGCAGCATAGTGGTGTTGGTACCTGTTTGTGCCCATTTTCTGCTGTAGAAAAGCCATGGCCATCAGTCTGAGTGGTGTTTATATCCCATAATTTAGGATGTCTACTTCATAAAAATTTGCCTCAACTATACTCCAGCGTGGAATGGAAGAAAGATTAATCTTTGGAAAAAGAGATGTATTCTAGTCCTGATTTCAGAAACCACTGATGGGACTCTGTCCTACATTTAGGGATAGTTAAACCCTTAGATCAAGGTGGCCGCGTGTGAGCCAGGTGCCTGAACTCTGATTTTAATCTGTGCAGATCCAGTTGATGGAGCCAGCAGAATGCAGAGAGCTGTTAAGTTCTGCATGAATAAAGGTAGGATGAGACGTATACTTTCTAGATTTCACTAACTTCATGAGCTAGGTCTCGATGAGATATAAGAGGAGCTCACATATAGACATCTCTATGTAGACACTGGCAAGATGTAGTGCCCAGAGGTGGTCGTGGTGCTGGATGACGAAGCTGCTGTCCTAGCTGCAAGCTGCAACTGTGACGTCTGTCACCAGGGATGGCCAGGACCTTGCAAATTGTCTTCTCCAGGCACCTTGTATTTCCTCATTGAAAAATAGCCCTTCTAGAAATGGTGTTGACATAAACCTCAGCCTGTTCATGCTTCTTTATTCCTTATTGATGTTTCCAAAGGCCATGTGGCAGGCTGCCTCCCGCCTGAACAATGGAGTGTGCTCAGCAGTGCACATGTTGCACATCTATTTCTGCAGGATTATTGTACCTTGCTGCCTGTTCTCAGCTGCATCTCCAGGAGCAATCAGTCTCCTCCAGTCCGATGAAGTACAACCTTCCTTCTTTCCTAATGGCCTCATCTCCTGACATGCCTGTCCATGTATGTATGTTTTTTGGAGTCCTTCTAAGCACTCTGATCTTCAACACTTCATGTTTGTTACACCCTTCTTTTTCTTTAAGGTAGGGAGCTGCTCTTGTAAGTTATATTTTTTTGAATTGATTTTTTTCTCAGACAAAATAAGATCAATTAAATCATATGGCTAATAAAATTGATAAAGAACCAATAAAAGCCCAGTGACGCACCATCTGGCACGCTGAAGATGAACGACGAGAAAAAAAAGCTACTGCTCAGATCTTCACCTTCCTTATCACATTAGAAGCTCATTCACACTTCATAATAGCCCAACATTTCATTTCAGATGCTGAGATTAATGCCAAAGAATACATAACCAGACAATAATTCTCTGTATCTTTCTATCCAGATGCATTTAGGGGAGTCATCAAAATAAACAGATCAGCCATTTATTCTCCCCCTCCTTCCATATTCACTAGCACTGTAACAGCAGCAACTGAAACAGAACCTCTGCAGGAACAGAGAATCCTGCTGTTAAACAAAAGGCAACTAGAAAGAGCAGATTTTCCAAAGCATCAAAATTATTTAGGAGGAGAACTCCTGTTAAAGTCCAAAAAATTTCAGCTTGTAACTTGTGGGCCTCATGCTGTCAAGCCATCAGTGGGCTTTTGAAATACTCACCTGACTCTGCCACCAAGAAGGGTGTTACCACAGAATGTAGAGTCTGAGATGGACCCTGAGGTGATTGCACCACATTGCAGTCAATGGAGTTGTGTCTTGCCAAGGACTGATTTTGGCTTTCAAACTTCAGACAGAAATTGCAAAAGCCAAATAGGGGTTATTGGAAGTCATAGCACTGAACAGCCACACCTGTAAGGTGAGTGACTTTTCAGAAACTGTGTATGAATGTGTCTTGACCTTTGTATTTGGATCTTGACCCTGCTGCACCCTGAAAACATGGGATATTTTAACAAGTATTGGCGAATTGTCGGTATAATCATGTCAGACAGGGCTGGAGATTTGACTGCATATTTAAAGTGCAGATTGCTAAAGGTTCTTCAGATACACCTGTCCCAGTACTGCCCATTCCTCTAGTAATGTAGGACATAATGTGCACTTCTGCTGAAGTATTGTGAGCTGTTCATAGTCCAAGTGACAGGTTTTGGTCATCTGTCACTGCAAGTCCTAATCAGAGTGCTGCTCTGCCCGTGATATGTTGGTGTAATATATCTGCACAGAGACATGGATGAAGATTGCATACCCACACATCTGGCAAATGCATATGCCCCGTGTGTTTATAGATGTGTGTAGAGATGTGTATGGGCATAGACATGTAGCTGTGTACTGTTGCTCTCTTTGGCTTTAGATTAAAATTCTGTTAATGTCTGCAGCATAACTCAGGCCTCCCAAAAGAGAGGGATATATATCTCTTGAAATGTCTGCAGGCCAAAGTAATCCTTGGTATATCCGCCCTGGAGGATGACATAAATTGGGGCCAATGACTTTGGGGAGAGTATTACAGCAATCATGTATAGTGATATTAAATGATCATTAAACCATTTATTAAGCCTCACAGTAAATGGCATATTAAACCACGCAAAATGTCTTAAAAAGCTGACTTACCAGGAGATCTAGGTGTGTAGTTATACAGTGAATGTAGCTCAGTGCAATGGATTTATTAATGATCTAAAGGAAAAGATCAGCTCATTACTATCAAGGTTTGCAGCTTGGAGCAGTAGCTAGCTATGGTGAATAAAGGTAAGGGAAGAGCAGTTCTATATTGTTTTGTAATGATTTAAATAAGAACTCCTTTTAATGTAACCAAATGCCAGCCTATGTTTGTGGGAAGAGGAGATGTGCACAGCACTTACAGGATGTGGGGCTGCCTCCTGGAAGGCATTGACTTGGGGAGAGGGTGGGAGATCATGGTCAATAAACAATGTACAACAGTTGCCCAATATAATGGTGTGGCTGAAGGGAGCCTCGGGTGTATAACCAGGGGAAAACGGTAGAAGGAAGAAAGTGATATTACTGCTGCTTGCTGCAATAGGATGCCCACTAGTCAGATAAGATCCTGGGGTCTGAATAAAGGCACAGTGCAGTAATTACTACTAGAATAACTAGAAGTAATTTTTAATATCATTCAAGTCTAGGAAAAAGGCTTACCTACAAGAGGAAGGTTACTCAGAAATGAACATACCTCTTACAGACTGCAAGCACCTATGTTGGGAAAAAAGTTACTGAAGGCAGAGGACTGGCGACATGAGCAGGTAAAGACAGTAAGATCCCTCGTCTGAAACTTCAAGCTGGACATATTAAGGCTAGCTACATGAAGTAACTTTTTACAGGGCAACAGCCCAGTAATGTTACATTTAATGATTTTTGTGGATTCTCTGCCCTGCTGGATTTCTCTTGGTAAGCTTTACTCAGCTCAAGCAGAAGTTATGCAGGTGAAATGTTATGCCCTGCGTTATGGTGCTGTCATACTCAGTGATCATATTGTTCCCTCACAGCGTTACAAATCTATGAACCTAAGACATGCATGACTGAAGGGCAGCTGCGGTGCAGCTACTGCATTCTTAAGTGGAGAAAGCTATCTGGGTCATGTCTTGGGGAGGGAGACTGTGTTATGCTGGGGCCATGAGCAGAGGTGGGAACTGACCTTTGGCTTGTTCACAGTGACAGGAATTGCAAATACATGTTCTCTGCAAAAATACATCTTTTCCTGCCTGTGCTAGGAAGCCTTGCTTCTGCAAAGGTGTGCTATAGACAGACCGTGGCTCGCTCCGCACTAGGGTTTGAGGGGGAGCACCTGGGGGGAGGGATTTTTGCAGGGCAGGGTACATAAGGGCTGTAGTGAAGGAAGGCTGAGTGGTCACTGACTGAGCCAGCATGTTTCTAGCTTATTTAAACAACATTTAAGACCAGTTTTGCCTGTAATTAGCATTATGTAATCCCCTGTTGGCAATGCTTATAATGCAGCCCAGGATACTGTTTACCTTCTTAGATACAAGGGCACATTGCCATTGTACTGGCTCATGTTCAACCTGGTGTCCACCAGGACCCCCAGGACAATTTCTTCCAAACTGCTTTCCGGTCAGTCAGCCCCCAGTTTATACTGATGCATGGGGATGTTCCTCCCCAGGGGCAAGACTTTGTGCTTGCCTTTGTAGAAATGCACGAGGTTCCTGTTGGCCCATTTCTCTAGGCTACTGAGAAGGCTGTACCCTCTGGCTGGCAGCACAACCTTCTCATGCATCAACCACTCCTCCTCGTTCTGTATTGTCTGCAAACTTGCTTGCCAGTTATCTAGCTTCAGTAGGCAAGCTGCTGGTGGACATTGTGCCATGTGAAACATCTATCAAGAGTTTCACAAATTCAAGGAAGGCATTAAGCCCAGGCAGCATGACCTCTCCAGGGCTATGTGTTAATGCCACATTCGGAGCACCTCTACAGAGCAGGTTTGTGCAATAGCAGCCCCCTTCACTTACACTGGTAAGTGGCAATCAATGGGACAGGACCACAGGTATCTAGGAGGGGGCTGATAGCTCCTGTACTTCATTTTTGCCTGAGCTGTCAAAAATGGCCATGTCTTCTTAAGCCCTTTGCATCCCTTCCTAGTGCAAAGCTACACTAGAAGACCGTTGCTTGATCTATCCTACCTTTAGTCATGTCTACACTTTGTAGCTGATTTCAGTGCAAATATCAGCAAGTAAATGTGGAGTTATCTGATGCAGACACTTATCATGTGGGCTATTGAGTCATGCAGAGATACTAGCTCAGATCCTTAGAGCAACTCATTGCTCTGGGCACAGCGATAAACACAAGCTGATAATCTCTACCTGTTAGCAAAACTAATGTACTCAGAAGTAGGGCTGTGCTGTTCCGGAGCCTGGGTGGGCATCGTTTGCTCTGACATTTCTGCTCTCTTCATCACGGTGCTATGTACATGCACTGTTAGATTCTTTTCATACTCGCTAAATCATGGAACTGAGTATGAAGCTGTATTCCCAGCTACCTGGAAAATGAAGGCTGTTATATTGTCACATCAAAAATTGGACAGGCATTTTTACAAGCAAATAATAACAGATCAGCTGGGGAGATTGAAATGTATAACCAATAAAAAGAAAAAGCAATAGGGATGGGATATAGTTGCAGTGAAGATTAATTGCAAAGCAGTTAAAGATGTAAAGCACAAGTTAAACAAGTGAGGGAGGCAAAAGAGAGCTTGATAGACAAGGAATAAAATGCAAAGTACAGGAACAAATGCTATTTCACCAGGGAGTTTTATGATGAATTATTGCTTTGAGGTAAAGAATCTGAGCCTGGAAGAAATAGGCGATAAAGCAGAGAGAAAGTAGTTTATTATTTGAAGAGGTTAAGGTTTAGGAGCAACATCTGTGATGGTCCTCTAATATCAGCAGATATCTGAGTGCCATTATTCCCCCTGGGTAACCTTGAGACACCTCTGGGGCTTCTCCAGCCTACAGAATGAGACCAGCAGTAAGCTGCCCCATTCATGAAATGATTGTAGGTCCCTCTCCATAATTCAACAACAGAGGACAGTGAGAAACTCAGAGGCAGAAAAAGTGAACCTGAAGCCTGAATAAATTTGGTGAATACTTAACTTGTGAAATGTATTGCCCTTGGGCTGTCATGGGGCCCACCTGCCATGGTTTAAGTCCAGCCAGCAACTCAGAACCATGCAGTCGCTCTCTCACTCCCCCTCCTTCCTCCCCCCAGCTCCCCGAGGGATGGGGAGGAGAATTGAAAGAATGTAACTCCCATGGGCTGAGATAGGAACAGTCCAGTAACAAAGGTAGAACACAAACCACTGCTGCTACCACCAATAATAATAATGATAAGGGAAATAACAAGGGAAGAGAATACAACTGCTCAC
>WYDI02021333.1:0-18350 GCA_009867235.2 Psittacus erithacus | reverse complement strand
GTCCTTGATCAATTGTAAACATTCTAAGCAGTAGCTACAAACATCGGTATCATCAGTACTGTTCTCAGACTGAAAGTTGGAAACACAGCGCTGCACCAGCTACTAAGAAGGAGAAAAAATGACTGCTACTGCTGAACCCAGGACATTGGGTCAGGAATCGGATCTAATTTATCCAAGTTTAGTGACCACACATTGGGCATCTGCAGTTGGGAACCTCTGCATGGCTCATGCATAGGTTTGAGGGCAGAGGAAAACTTGGGGTAATTGACTTGTCCTTATATTGTCTTAATAATATAAGAATATCTTCATATATATAAAATAATTCGATATGATTATACAGTCTCATCATAAATAAGATTAATTCAGTCATGCTGTACTGGCTGCAAGTTATCTCCCACTTGGTCTTCAGACTGTTGCTTTTAATCTATCTTGTGCCCGTGGGAAGCCTAAAATTACATCTGTCTTGCACCTCGGATTTTTCTGATATTGTGACTTTAGCTATTGCTTACTTGTTTTACTCACTCTTATAACCTATAGCACTATTTTCATGTTATCACTAGTGGTTACCATACCATATTTCCAATGTTATATTAAATACTATACTTAGGGCTACTAAAGCCACTAGGACTCATGGATTACCAGATGACATAAATCTCACTTTGTTTAGAAGCAAAAATTTGAAAAACAAAGCTAATTTTATATGTCTGCTTGACTGTTTAACAAGCTTAATATGCTTTTATACCAAGGATTTTGCAAGAAAATGCATTAAAGCACAGACTAGAATATGGAGAACAATACTCAACGTCATTGGCGAAATACCAGCTATAGGTCATTCCCATTGTTTGTGACAGTTTATTCTCTGTAGCATCTTCAGTGCCAAGAAAGATGTTTGCAGTAGTCCAGCCTGACATGCATAGCCCAGACTGGGAAATGAAATCTAGAGGTTCTTAGGCATATGTATTGTGTTATTGCTGCAGCTGTGGGCTTTAGAAAGACCTCAAATTTTTACAAAGATGGCCATTTCCCCATTATTATAGAGAAATATCACTTAGTAAACAGGCCAATAATTAATGATTATCACTGTTAACAACATGCAGTTTATTTCTGTCCTAAAATGCCTATTTTTAGCTTCTGGATATTGTTGGGTGGATTCAATGTATCAAAAATGATGATAATTTCACTTGTGCATGGAACCCAAGCAAACAACTTAAACTAAAAAATGCCCATGACTTTAAGAGTGTTCAAATCTTGCTTGTCTAGTCATCATAACATACTTGCTGTCTTATAAACATTAACAAGAAACTAATAAATAGTAGGCAGTCTACAAAAAACAAGTATTAACAATACTGGAGAAGTGTTTTTCACTACCCTGTGCCAAAGGCCCTGTCAGCACAATGAATGAGTGCCCAATATACCATTTTGATTTGGCAATGTTTACATCCCTTGATATCAATATTTGCACAGAGTCCAGGATAATGAAGAACTACGTTTAAATGATCCAGTTCTATTGATTATCAGTATGAGCTTGATATTGGTTTGATAGCTATATATTGATATGGGGGAAATAGAAATATATTTATGTTAAGAGAATTATTTAATGTAGTTTATTTTGTAATGTGTAAAACAAGTAATATTAATATATGTGTAAAATTGTTATATTTATGTATCAGCAGTCATCAAAGGTCAGTTTTCTAAAACAACTGTATCACCATAGATGTATCAAATGGAAAAACTTATTGTGGAGAATAGGAGCATATGTTGTTAAGCAAAGTCACATATAAAGATATATTTCAGTAAAAAAAAAAGCTATATTCTGTGGACTACAGCAACCAAAAAGGTAGACACACCACTGCAATAGCACAGCAGTGCTGAGCTGCTTGAGCAAGCTGTACAGTAACTAGCATGCAACTCTGGCTCTTTTTCAGTAAAACAGTATGTGACCTCCCAAATCAACATCTAGTTTGAAACATAAAATGACTAGATGTATCTTTTGGCAGCATAGTTATTAACTTGTTAACTTTATCTGCAACCCTCAAGGCCACCTCTTACATCACAGTGATGAAACATCAACTAACTGAAAGTCAATTTTATGCCAGCCAAGGACACTGGCTGCAAAAAACAAACACAAACATGTTGAAGAGAAGACATTTTCATTCTTTCTTTCTTTCTCTGGCTCCTTTACTCTACCTGCCCACTTGCACTGATGATTTTTTGGTTTTTTGAAGGGAAAGGTAACAAAAGTTTGGTAAAATCTTGAGGAGTGTGAAAAAAATCTGAATGAAACTTCTCTTACTTTTCAGTGCAGGATTACTTAGATGCTGTTTATATTCACAAGACATACAGGATTCAGACCTCTGGCCAGATGCTCTGGCAGGTTTTAACATTTCTGGTTAGAACTTTTTAAAAAATCTAGTTCACTCATTCATTGTCCTTCCTGATACATTTATCTAGGGCATATTTTTGTACAAGCTATAAAAAACTCATCAGAAAAAGACTGTTGACCTGCAGATTTTCTGGATCTTTAGCATTTAGCAATCTATTTCATAAGGAGAATCAAATTATTACTGGGTGTAGAAAAGGCCGAGGTACTGTGTTTTTCTTCTAAATTGCTGTAAGTTTTGCCCATAGTGGGATCCAGAATGCAGCTGTTCCTGACTGCTCACACTGAGAAAAACACCCAAAAGACATTAATGCCTAAATCTGGAGTGGACCACCTGGCTGAATAGAGGTAAGAGGAACCAAAATTATTAGAACATAGTTGGAAGGACTAGTAAGATACAGCTAGAAGAAAGTGAAAATCACAGTCCGCTATTGGGAAGAGACTTCTGTTGTGAGTATCTGAAATTCGGTGCTGCCAGATACCTATTCAGCCCACTCACATAAACCCTCATGAATTCAGTGGAAAGATTCCTGTTCATTTCAGTGGGTTTTGGCCCAAAGGGCAGCAGTTTATTCAGCTGTTATCCTCAGTTTTTCACATGCTCTCTCACTTGGATGTATGGAAACTTCCTCTTTCTTGCTGCAAATCACCTCGGTTCTCAATTAGTGTGTTAATACAGGAAGTCTGGCCAAAGGCAGAAAATGAAAATGTTTTATTGCACAAAATGGAAGGAATAGTGATACCCAAGGCCGCTTTCTAACTGTAGCAGGCACAACCCTAGATTCATGTGTCATGTCATCTTTGGAATGCTCCAGATCTTCCATATCTCAGCAGTGTGACTCTGGCTCATCTTTGTGATTCAGAGTATGAGTGAGGCTTGTGGGTATTTTACCTTTAGACATTTTCTATCTAGGAACGATGCTTTACCTCTGTGTTTTCTTTAGGCTTGCTACAGAACTTGTCATTTCATGATCAAGCTCAGCAAGTGTAGAGTTAACATCAAGGGGAGCCTGCCTGACTTGCATGCTGATGTTAATGAAGCTGTGAATTGTGTCATATTAGCCTCAGTTGCTTCCCATATGCTTACTCTCATTTTCCCCTCAGAAGCTGAAATTCCACTTCTCGTCTTCATTTGTATGACCAAAATGCAGCCAGCTTAATTACCAATTATAACCTTACTCATTTAAAAGCTAAATCAACTGGAAACCACACTAAAAAGTGTCTCCCTTGAGGAGAACTAAAGACTTTGTGTTAATTTTCTTCACATATTTTGATTAGTATAAAGCACTGTGTAACTTGCAAGTTAATCTCCCCAACTGATGTTAATTTTAAATCAAGATGACACGTGCATGCTCATGGGATGACAGTCAGAGCAACCTGCCTTCTCTTCCTCCTTCAACTCTGACCTGCCGCACAGAATTGTTTTTCCCTGGGAAACAGTAATGAAGAACTATAGCAACCAGCTTTGCCAGCAGCTTTTTATTTATGTCCACCTTTTCTTGCTTTATTTTTTAACTGCCTGGCCTGTGCTATTTCCTCGAGTTTCTAAGTCCCTTGTGATTTTCTTCTAAATGCAGTTTCTTCCATCTAAGGAAATGAGAACTCTGCAAACTTCCAGGTAGGTTTCATGGGACCCTGTCAAACAATGGAAGGCATAATAGCTGTTGGGCTTGATATACTAGTGATTGCCACAAAAAACACCTTTCCAATCAATCCTGTAAAACTCTCAGACACTCTTTAGCTCCTGAGTGAATTTACCATTCGTAGTGGCAATCTCCATTACTGCAATAAAGACCAAAGTAACTACAAGAAAAGAAAACTAGATACGGAGACCTGCCATTCTTATTTATGGAATATTTGCAATGGTGTAATTTATCACCTATTTGGAACATGCCACCCTTTCTTTATGGGAGAAGCAAGACTTGCTTTCCAGCTGTTCTTTTTCCAAAACAAAAAGTTTAAGGTATTGAAAATTACTTTTTTTTTTTCTAAAAATAACCCGAGTAGACTAACAGAAAATACTACATATTTGTAAACGAGTGAAATAATTGCACAGTAATGAACCTGATGCATTTACATTGCCTATAACTCAAGTGTGAGCAGAACCTAAGACTGAACGTGGTGGTTGTGTGCCCCACGCATGCATGGCAGCCAAAAGTCTCTCAACAGTGCCACCCTTACCCATCCCTCATCTTCTTTTGAGAACGAAAGACTCCAACTCTGCTTCCATCCTGGGAAGCAGAAAGCATTCACAGCAGAAAGCATTTGCAACTCCCTTGTCTTATATGGTTCATATAGATTTAGCCTCTGACTTAGTAGAGAAGTCCTGGTTACACTTCCCCTTTCATATACCTAGAAATTACTAAACACAACCTTCTAATAAGGTTAATACATTACTCTGTATTAAACAGTCTCTAGTTTGTCCATCTTTGATTATTCGACATTTGATTATAAGTGTTTTATGGACCACCTGTCTGGTTGTGATGGATAATATTCTGATCTTAATAAAATAAACAATAGTTTTGCTATTATTCCAGGCAGACCTAGGATTTTGCCCGTATGTCTCTTTTCCTGTTAATTATACTGTTCTTTCTGTAAAAGTATGACGATAAGCTTTTATTCTCTTCAGCTTGTAATAGGAAGGCATGAAGGGATATGATTGCTCCTTTTTAAGTAAAGTGAACAGATAAATGAGATGGAAGAGGCTCAAACACTGAAGAACAATGGTTATATAAAAACAAATGTATCTAGACTCGCACAGTACATTTTGGCTTGAAACCAAGTAGATTGTATATTGTAATCAGAAAAAATATTACTTAAAGCAGTGTGACGAGAAACCTAAATAGGAGTTTCACAAGTTTATGGATGAAGTTGTATAAATATCTGAGAGATCAGGGTGTTGGATTCAGTGACTAAAGTTTTCCATTCTTTTCTTATTTCTGAAGTCCTTTGTCCTTAACATTGTCATGTCATGCACATGCACACACACAAAAGGAGATGAAGCTGCAGTGCAGGCAATGTGTGTTTCACTTTCATCAGTTTTTCTTTTTCACATTTCAGCCTCCCTTTCCTCACATCACCAACATTTTTATTTAATTCCCAGTTCCTGGGATGTGTATGATATTGTTGTTTCATTAAGCTAAAAGACAGGCTCACAAATCCTAATGAAGAGCATGCATGCACTGCACCAGTTGAAAAACTGTCAGGCAAGAAAATTTTGAACTTTGAAGGTACATAGACAGGAGTTTTTCTGAGATCTGCATAGTGGATTTAAATACTGGTGTTGAGGGAATTTCCACCAAGGGACCTCACTCTTGTGAGGAGCTGCTGCTTTTGGAAGCACTATGGAGAAATTCACCTCTTACACTGCACTGAGGTGGTGGCATGGTTCACTAGCCGTTTTCTGGTTTTCTATTTTCAGCATGGAGGAGGAAGCAGTGTGAGCTGTGTCGTGAAGTTAAGCGCACAGTGTTTCAGTATGCTTCAAAATAACACATTTCAGGGGTTTTGCAGCAACACTGGCATTACTCTTACTTGTACCTCACTCTGCAACATAGGCATGGATCATCTTAATGACTAGTGACTTCTATGAGCTTCCTACTTAACGGTGCTCAGCACCTTGTACGAGGATTAAATTCTGAAAGCAGAGTGGCAGGTGTGTCCCTGAGTTTAGCTGCTCTATTTATAGTGTTTTCCTGTAAGTGCAATGCTGCAATTATCATTCATACTGTCTTCCTCTAATTCTGCATGGCACCAGGCTGGGGACATAATAAACATCCTTTTATGAACACGGCCTTCTTGGACAAATAAAAATTAATTGCCTAAACCACATCACATGTAATTAATCAAAAAAACTTACGATGAAGGAACTTTAATGCTTACCATATCAGGAAATTCTGAGCTGACTTTTAATATAGCAATACATTTCATTTATTACTTTTTACTTCAAAGTCATAAATTTACATCAAATTGCCTGTGAAAATTATGTACAAATTCAGTAATACAGATTTTCTGAATAAAAATAAGAGCACAGGAGAAGTGATGATTGCATTTCAAAATTGGTCATTAACTTACAGTTAACTGTCAGCCACTGGTAGGGTAACTTACAAGAGCAGATGGACCAGTGTGATCGTTTATTGTTTTCTGAAGCTGACGAAGCACAGGCTGTGGGAAATGGTGTACATGCAAAGAACTGAATCACAAGACAGGAAACCCCAAATCGTATTTTAATTCATGTTTTGTGCACAAGAAGCCTTAACAATGATGTGTCTTGTGATACCTATTTGCAGACAAAAGGCTTGTGGACCCCCTGTCAGCAGGCTTGGCATACACCCTGCTTTAGTTTTGCATCAGACACAAGTGACAGACGGAAAGCCAGCAGAAAAGAGTTAGCTGAGCTCAGAACAGGAAATCTGGACGGATCATGTCCTTGCTCTTTGAGGAACCCTTACAACACCACAGCAGTGTGAAAAAACATTAATGAAACTGAAAATCGGGTTTATTTTTTCAAATCATATTTGCTGCATAATGAGAATGATATTGGTTTGGACTAAGGTGGTGTATTGAAGACTTTCTTTACAGCAGAGGTGCAGAATCATAATCTGTTGGTTTAGATAAAGGGTTAGATTTTGGAGCACAACTTTATCAAAGGGAGTAAAGACGGCAGCTAATTTTACTGCACCTAAATTAGAAAAAATGCAAGGCTTTGTCTTTTAAAACAGAGGATCAATCCATTTTTCCCCTGTAGTGATGATATAACATTTATATTTCCATGGATAATGAACTAGATCTTGCCAGCAGACCAGCCCCGCAGGGGACCCATTCCCAAAGCTTAAGTATTATTTTTCTTTCCATCTGCTCCACATGGAGCTTGAGGTAAGCTATTCTTAGCATGCTATGAGGATCACCATTTCTGGAAAGCAAATACACTCTTAATTTTCTTCTTTAAACAAGAAAGATCTTATTACTACCAGTCATGGCTTCTTTGCTGCAATTGCCATTACTGCTTTTAACTGGTAATTCACTAGTTTTGGAAATGAGGTTTTAGAGCCTATAAAACCACAGGGAGTCAGCTCTCAGTCTAAATGGACCTTCTGAGGATATGAGAAGCCTCCACAATGTTGCTCACATCTCACAGAAGGCATGAAATGCAGTGTCTTAATTTTAAACAGTTTCACAGTCAACTGTTCCTTCCCATAATTATGTTTACTTCCTATTAGTCCTTAAGTAAATTCCAGGTAGGAAATTAAATAAATGCCAAAGAAATATGCAGCTTCTTTCTGACAGGGATCTCTCCCAGATCTTTCCTTTGCCCTTATCTACCTAAAGTGTTTCCACAGCTGTTACAGTCTTTATGAGGGTTGGCATAAAAATCCATATTAAGGGCTGCAGAACTGTCTTCCAATTATGGAAATGGGATTAGTAGGAAATTAATAGTATGCAGTTGTAATGCCCTCCTGATTCAAAGGTGTCTCCAAGGGCTGAGCCTCTGCAGGCCTTTTTGCCTGTCTCATTGCCAGGAGGCTGATGCTTGGTCATCCCTGCTTTTTTAATGCCTACCTGGCAGTGCCAGAGGTGCTGTACTGTGACTTGTGTCAAAGGGAAGATCCTGTTTCCTGATGTGAAGCAGCAATCAGCCAGTGAGGGCAGTGGGTCATCAGGAGAAAGGCTAAAAGCAGCTCAGGTAATGGTAGCTTGAGTTGGCAGCTGGTTATGCCTTAGATGCCTGTATGTGAACAAGAGCCAGTCTCACTGCCTCAGTCTGAGGTGAGTTTAGGGGTACCAGTGCACTGGAAGAGGAAGGTCAGTTGCTGTTTCCGCTGACTCCCTGCACCCAAGACATGCTTACAGCATAATCGTCTAATACGCAAGCTCTTATGTACTAGAGTATTCCCCTGTGTTTCAAAACACTGCTATGTGCACCTGAGCCCCCTCAGCCTTCTCTGGGCTGCTCTAGCCTGCCACAGTCCTAAAGCAAGCCAGAGACACCTCTCAGCTTTTCTTGATGTCTCTTCTGTGCTCATCCTGCATCCCTATGGATGGTGGACCTTTCACCAGACTTGGACATAACCCATGTCATCTGAGCTATACATGAACATGTGAAGAAATCAGATCTAGAAAGTTAGCCTGAGTGGTGTGAGTGAGGGTGGTCCAGTAAGATCTGCAGTTTCCAGGGGAAGTCTTTGATGCTGGGTGGCATCTCTGTGAAACCAGAGAGCAGCACCTGCAGGTGACACCAATGGTTCCCTCACTGGGAACCTGCAAACCCTAAATGTAAGGAAAAGTGAGGAGAAGGGCTGCAGTGACTTTTCTTGGTGCTCCACATCTCATTACTATGCCCCTGAGACCTCTGTTAGACATGCTTTCTGGTTTGTACACAGTCTAGCTTCCTACCTGTGCCAGCCTCTTTTTCCACTGAAAGTCACATGCAAATGAAAGATATTTATGACTATGGTAAAGAAAACAGGCAATTCATAAAGGAAATTAACTACTTCCCTTTTTCCATGTTACCTTGATTTTCTAAAGAATAAAAGGTTTCAGTGATTTGAACTGTAGCCCAGTAGTTTGGTAAAAACACTGTTGCTAGTAACTGGCTTTTGTACTGATTTTGCAAGACCTCAGGACAAAGTATGACTCTTGCATTTTTAATTGTATTGCATTATCATCATCATCATCATGATGTAACTTCTGAACCTGCTGAGACCAAAATGGAAAAAAGTCTGGAAGTCTCAAATTTATCATGCCCCTAGTAGCTTTGTGAAAACCAGTGCTCAAACAGAAGAGAGACCTTAATTCTACCACTAAGGAAAATGCAAGAGAACAGTGTTGTTATCTGCTTTCTTTGGGAGGAGTCAGTGCACTGCTGCAGCACACGTTATTCCCTGCCCAGTAGACTGGCACAGGGAACTGGAAAGAAATGGGGGAGGCGCTGGGATTGTACTACTGAGATGAGATTATTTAAAGTAAAAGAGCATGTTTCTGTAAGAAACTTGGTTTAATAGTATCAATGTTAATATTTAATTTAATAATTTTCTTAAGTTTAATAACATTACTTACAGAAGCACTATTCTCCTGGCACTTTGGACATTACGTTTTGTTACATTAAGTCATTTAACTTAAGGAAAAAATGCCAGTAATTTCAATGGAATTTCACTTCAGGCCTTGGGTTTGCAGGAATCTCAAAGATACTTCCATTTACAAAATCTACCATATGGATTTAATTTTATGTAACCCCTGCTGTTTCGGTTTTGATTTGGGTTTTTTTTTTTTGAGATCAAGGACCAGTGAATGTAACTAAGTCATTGACTTGTATTCTTTGATTTCAGTGACTTCATACCCATGGCATAATCTTTTTTTTTTTTTAAGACTTATATTTTATGAAGACTAATGGTGGTGGAAAAGGGGCATTTCATTAGTAAATCTGAAACTACATTTCAGCAAGGATGCTAAAGAAGAGAATATCCTTTCAAGTGCAGCTGAATGCCCCAATTACTTTAATTTTTGTAATTACTTTTTCTCTTTTTAAATTGAAGTAGATTAATTGCAATTTCCTCTCACTGTAGCAGTGGGAAGAGAAAAAAATTGTATTGAGGATAAACTCTTCACACAGCTGCAGCATGATCCCATAGCCAAGAAGTCTGAGGGCAGGATTTTGCTCTGGCTTTGGAAATAGCATTAGAATTGTTTGTAATATTATGCCAGTGCAGAAATGAAAGTCACTTATCAGATCATTTAGGTCTTAGAGTGGATGAGAAGCCTTCTGCAGGACAGTAGAAGTAGTCCATAATCTCCTACAAAGACAGGACAATGAATCCTATCTATCCAATGAGTTCAACAGCAGCAGGCCTAGGCCCAGGATCCGTTGGCAGGGAGAAATGCTGAATTGATTTCTGTGCTTATGTCAAATAGCCTTATTAGATTCCAGTGGGGATAATTTTTCATTCAAGCAAATATCTTGGCATAAGCATTCAATGAATGAAAACACAGTGGTGTATACATGGACTTTGTTTATTACAAATCATTTATCAGAAGATGAGTGAATATGTTTTCACTTGTTCTGATGCAAGGATGTCACCTCACAAAAATGATGCAAATGAAAGCAAAGCTTGATCCAAGTTATCTATAAAATTATTTTGTGGTGTATAGTGCATTTATAACATTACTGCTCTTGGGGTTGAACATTGCTCCCTTGCTGTTGACATAACTAGATTGCTTCTGCACTGTGAGTTACCTTCTACTATACTACAGCTAATGGTGGTTAGTCTGGAGATCAACACAAGACCTCTGTAAAAAGGAGTAACTATTGTACACCTAACAGCAAAAGCCAAGTGCTTTTTCTGCAATATCAGATCTCATAAGAGGGCATATGTTAATAGCATTCAGGAATGGCCAAAAGCTGTGACAAAACTAGGTGTTAAGGGAGCACCTCTCTGTGCTTGATTTACTTAAAAAAAGAATGATAAATCCTTTTGATTCTTTGTATTATTATTATTATTGTTATTGTTGCTAGTATTATTACTACTATGACTATTTCAAGCAACTTAAAAGCTAGAAACATGAAAGTGCATCTCACTGTACAAGACATAGTAGTGCAACGTATAACCTTGAGGGCACCTGGTCTCTCCCAGAGGAACTACAGTCCTGAGCTGGGTGCCTAGGATTCCTCTGTGATGCATGAGAAGAATTACATACCCAAAATTATACCAATGCATCCAGAGCAGGAAACAGCCACAGGAAACACTGAAGAACAAGTGGGTCTGCTCTTGTCTTGGCCTTGAACAATTTATTCTGTGTTTCACAGGTCTGATTCTTCAAGCTCTCTTCAAGTCTCTACTTTATGAAGAAGAGACTATATATATAAAGAGACTATATATATAAAGAAGAGACTTTATATATAAAGTCCATGTAAGGAGTTATACAGTAACTTTCTTTTATTTAGTAACTCAATATTTAAAATTGCCAACAAGGTAACAAAAAAATAGAGTAACTTTCTTTTTCTGCCTAAGAGATTGTAAATTTGTGTCTCTCACCTCTTGCGGTCTTAACCATCAGAACAATTCAGAAGGGATGACCCTTACTGCCTCTTCTTGGAAGGACTTCAGTTTGTAGAAGATTGTAATAGATGTATTTGTCCCAATAGAAGGGGACAGTTTGGTATTAGAACACTTCCCTGCATGGAAAAAAAGACCTGGATTTCTGTCAATATCGTATGTGATACCTGTTTAATAAACACTCTATAAACTGCAACTGAAATTCCCACTCAGTGCTTGTTAGGGCACATCTGGAATAGTGTGCTCAGTTTTTGTCCTTGCTACGCAAAAAAATATGTGGACAAGCCAGAGGGCATCCAGAAAAGGGCCACAAATTTGATCAAAGGACTGGAAAGCCTGCCATATGAGGAAAGGCTGGGAAAGCTGGGTTTGCTCAGCCTTGAGAAAAGAAAGCTTAGGGGAGACCTCATCACCACATTCCAGTATTTAAAGAGTGGCTATAAAGAAGAGGAAGTTTCCATTTTCAAGGAGTTACACGGAAAAGAAGAGGGATAAAGAAAGCAAGTTACTCCTGGGGAGATTCTGACTGGACACAAGAGGAAGATTTTTCCCAATGAGAACAATCAGCCATTGGTAGATTCCCTAACATAGGACACTTTAAAGATTTGTATGGACAGGGTGTTAGGACATCTAGTCCAGTTCATGCTTTGCTAAGAAAGATTGGAGCAGATGAAGCCTGAGGTCCCTTCCAAGCTGGTATTCTATGATTGTAAAATTCAATGAAACTGTGCCTGAAACTGACGAGGTAGGCATGCTGTGAGATCATCACTTTACATTTGGCTGTGCAGTTGAGGGAAGGAATGAAAAGGTGGGTCACTGACTCACATTTAGTCTGGGATGCTTATTTGCTAAGTACTGTCAAACCTTAGGCACTGCAGGCACAGGTATGGTTTAGGAACCTTTGGAACTAGGTGTCCTGGGGCTCCAAAAGGCTATTGAGCACAGAATGTAACCTTTTTATATGTAATATGTCACTTAGGTGCCAACAAACTGACTTGCATCATCTCTTAAACCACAGTTGATGTTCCAGTTTCTTCAGCACATTCAACTGAAGTGTCAAATTGTGGCTTGCTGAATTGCAAAATTCCTTTGGTATTAATGGGTCTAAGAATTTGCCTCTAAAGCAGAAAGAATAAGGACTAGAGAGTAAGACAGAAAGACCACCAATTCATGGAACAAGAACACCAGTGAAGACAGACAAGGCCATTCCTTTTCATCTTTCAGACCGGCTAAATTATGAAATGTATCCCTCTGTAAGTTAGCTCCTTGTATAGATCCATTGGCTTCATAATTTCTGCTTAAACCATACCAAATATTTCTGAATCCTAGTCACATTGTCAAAATCCAAACAAAAATAGCAAATAAAATATTCAAAATAAAACAATGATCAGAAATGCAGCAAACTTGATCAAGACACTTAATTACTTAACGGCTTAATTTTTACAGGGGCAGAATGAGTAGGTCAGAATGCTTTACACTGTACAGTGAATGTGAGAAGGCTGAACAAAGGCATACTGTGTAATAAAGGGTGATATATGACATATACATATATGATATACAAAGGATACAGATATTTTCCTCTCCTAAAATGTGATAGTTTAAAATTAGCAAGCTGATTGCACACACACACTTGTTATGTGTAACTGCTTGCCAAAAGATATAATAATGTTCATGCACTTACACAAGTAATTTAAAAACAAGAAAACAGACCAAAAGGTTTGTATTGTAAAAGCAATGAAAAGATCCACAAGTTGCATTAAAGGAGATGAAAAGAACAAACCTCAGACTCCTTCTGTGTGTGGGAAATACAGACTCATACACACAGTCATGCACAAGAAGTAGTCACTAAATGCCTGACAATCAGAAGTCCTTGCTAAAGAGGTTACTGATAACTGTCCACCACAGAAATTCCTCTGAGGTCTCCAGTGCCAGGTAGTGTCAGGGACAGGGTGTTGGACCAGACAGACCCTATATTTGATGTGTTATGGCAACTCCTGCATACTTGGAGCTAAGTACTGGCATGGTAAGACAAAAGGCACATGGGGCCTTTAGTTGTCTGTTTTCACAAAAGTACCAGCTTTAGGTATGTCAAAGCATGCACTTGAGACCGGACAGTGTCTGACATCCTTGAGAGCTCATTAAAAGCGCTCAGTACTTTTCGAGTTAAGCCTTTCGTATTTTCCACTGACAATGCAGCTTCAAATGCTTCCATCTAAGATGAGAAATATCAATTTAAGCATAGCAAATATGTGCTCTCTTCTTGCTTGGCAGTGATTTTGGGATCCATAAATCATTACAAGTGAGAAAAAAAACCATTTTAACATGTCTATTGCTGCTTTGCTTCTAGTGCATGGGCAAACTCCTTAAAGATCATGTTACTTATTTGCTTAGGTAGAGGATATTAGAAAAGACAAATCTATTACTACAAGGTGACTGTAGTAGGTACCAGGGGTGAATAAGGTAGATATTTAGATGCAAAATGTCCAACGATGATTGCTAGAGTGAAACTCCTGTGTTAATATCTACAAAATTAATTATGAGCAATGTTCATGATCCTAAGAAAAAAACTGTGTCACTTCAGTGCCTGTATGTCAGTTTAGTACAAATAGCAAGGGAAGCTGAGATGTTGACGCTGCGTTATCACAACTTTTTTTTCTGACAGCTTCTCAAAGTCAAATCCTATCATTGGGTTATTTAATAAAATCGATTCCAAATGCTAGAAGGACAAGAAAGTGTTTTGCTATTAAAGGGATATTTGCAATGAGGCAGTGTGAGGGATTGGTATATTATTTCAGTGAAAACAAAGCATACAACCACCATATTGTCCTGTAGGATGGCTTAAGGCACCACATGTTAAGCAATTTGAAGTGATAAGCTAACTAAAAATTTCATTTTGTTTCAGAACCCTTCTACCAGGCTTGCGCTGCCAGCCCAAGCTGAAGGCCAGATCAGTTTTCTGCTGTGAACAGAGGAAGTCCTGAATAGATGGAAATGTTTTCCATGTACTGAAGTGCAGGTGATGACCTGGTTCAAGGTGTAGCTGAAATATTAAGGAACTAGACTCATATGAACATACTTGGATGTCCAACATTTTGGAATAGATGCTGAGGTCTCTGCTGCGCTGACCACACCTCAGAACAGGGCTGGCAAGGGCTTTAAAACATAGTATATGACAGAAAGACCTGTAAGAAACAAGTAAGTCCCTCCTGTTTAAGCAGATGAATCATTATGGCTTCTGAATTTTCTGAAGCTCAGCAGCCAAACAGAAGCTCATATTTTTGCAGCAGTATAGCTCTCCTTCGTGGAGTGGTCTTCCATTGCAATTCACATATTTGTTTGGATAACATGGAAGGTTATATAAGCCATAGCCCTTTCTAACTTGATTAGATAAATGATTTGATAGCACACTGAAATATTTATAATGTGGATATGGTTCTAAAGAGCCATCAGTATTCCTTTAAGGATAAATTGCTTTGCCACAATTTACTGACAAAAATGGGGAGCACCAGCTGTAAGAAGTTGAGTTAGACTGAGCTATGGCATAATGTTTAATTTCTGACTGAACAGAATCAGTAAAGCAAATATTCTTTCATTAAAAAAACCACATAAATCCAAAGTAGTTAGATGCAAATAAAAATTGTAGTCTAAGCCATTTGAACAATCTCCTTCCAGTCTAATTTTCCTTGAAAAGCATATATATAATTGAGGATATTTTATAATCCAGAGTGGATTAAACCTGTTGTCTCAGTATACCATAATGTCTCAAATTCTTCTTTTATGGTAGAACAATGGTAAGAATAGGACTTATTAATGCACATTTATTAAAATTAACCTAAACATTGGTGGTCACAGGATCTCACAGCCTTTGGAAAGTATGGTTAACTGGATATTACTGACAATCATCATCTATAATGGCAATCTTTATGAATTTCATCTTAATTGTATTTTTCAGTGAGGAGGACACTTTTCACTGGTTGAGGCTTTCTTTAAAGAACATTTAATTTTTCTCCCACTTTTAAATTGTCTCTCCAGAAAATATTAAATGCTGGATTGGAACAGACTGAGCTAATGTCTTTTGGACTGGTAGACAGTTTTCAATGATCCATTTCATGTGACCTGATAAAATGCCTCATGAAAGACAGGTGTGGGTTCTGGTGCTTCCGTTGGCTTTTATGATTTAGGTGTGGTATAGTCTTAACTATGTTGGTTGCATTGCTTTTCTTGTTGAAACAGTGTGGAAGAAAAACTCAGAATATCTATTCCGTATGGAAGACTCCATGCACTCAGACTGTGATGTGCTCAAAAGGAGAAACAGTCAGACCAAGACAGAATAAAACATTTCGACATTATAAAATTTAATTTTCTCAAAAAGTTATTTTCAGGAAAAAAGACAGATGCTTTGCCTCCTCATGCTGATTTGAAAATCTGAAAAAGAAGATTTTTGAATGGAATTTGCCTTGCAGTGTAGGTTGGAAATTTGAATACCTTACTGCAGTATCAGAGTTTCCCCCCTGTACTCAGAACTGGTGAGGCTGCACCTAGAATACTGTGTTCCGTTCTGGGCCCCTCACTGCAAGAAAGACATTGAGTTGCTTGAGCAGGCCCAGAAAAGGGCAACAAAGCTGGAGAATATGTCTTATGAGGAATGGCTGAGGGAACTGGGGTTTTTAGTCTGGAGAAGAGAGGGCTCAGGGGGGACTTTACCACTCTTCTGAAAGGAAGTTGTAGTGAGGTGGAGATCCGTCTCTTATCCTAGGTAACAAGTGACAGGACAAGAAGTGATGCCTTCAAGCTGCGCCAGAGGATGTTTAGACTGGAGATTAGGAAAAATTTCTTCACAAAGAGGGTGCTCAGGCATTGGAACAGGCTGCCCAGGAAAGTGGTGGAATCACCGTCCCTGGAAGTGTTCAAGAACTGTGTAGATGAGGCCCTCAGTGACATGTTTTAGTGGTGGACTTGGCAGTCCTGGGATATGGTTGGACTTAATTATCTTAAAGGCCTTTTCTAAGCTAGTTGATTCTTTGATTCTAAGTCTAAATATGTATCAGATGGGATTTTCAACTTCTTGCTGCCATCCTGTGGATGATATGGACAATTACTTCAGTAACAACATGGGAAAATGCAAACAAACAAACAAAAGGAAACAAATAAACTGGAGGAATAACTGCCTTAGTAGAAGGTAAATTCCAGATAAATTAACAAGATTGTTTGTCCTGGGACATGAAGGCATATTCTACTCCTGAAGCAAACTGTTGAAATCAGGCAAATCAGATTTAATCTCTGCCACACTCCTTGTGTAATGTAGACAACAGTGGGCTGTAAAGGGAAAATTAATAAAGTGCATTAAAATCCTTAGAAGAAAGCCAGACAGATGTGAAAACACTCTTACGTAGCACATCAATGCCAGACCAAGCTTGTGATCAACCAACCATTTCCGGGATGACAGAAAACATGGAACTTAATGTAAACAGCCACTCAAAACTGCTATTATACAGAGTTGGACTACTATACAGGACGCTGAAGTATTTTCAGTTCTCCTTTCCATCCTGTCACCATAGCGGAGGATGGATGTGTTGATTAGAAAGCCATCTTGAAACTTAGATCTGGGGAATTCCTGGATTTAGGGCTCTGTCCTGGGTTCAGCAGTAGCAGTCATTTTTCTCCTTCTTAGTAGCTGGTGCAGTGCTGTGGTTTTGACTTTCAGCCTGGGAACAGCGCTGATAACACCAATGTTTTTAGTTGTTGCTCAGTAATGTTTACTCTGACCACGGACATTTTGAGCCTCATGCTCTGCCCTGGGAGGAGGGGAAGCCAGGAGGAAGCACCTGACCCAAACTAGCCAAAGAGGTATTTCATACCACAGCACGTCATGCCCACTATATAAACTGGGGGCAGTTACCCGGAAGGGCTAGATCATTGCTTGGGTTGGGCTGGGTATTGGTTGGTGGGGGGTGAGCAGTTGTATTCTTTTCCCTTGTTATTTCCCTTATTATTTTTGTGGTAGCAGCAGTGGTTTGTGTTACACCTTAGTTACTGGACTGTTCTTATCTCAACCCATGGGAGTTACATTCTTTCGATTCTCCTCCCCGTCCCTCCGGGAGCGGGGGGAGGAAGGGGGGGAGGAAGCAGGGGGAGTGAGCAAATGGGTGTGTAGTTTCTGGGTCGGCTGGTCTTAAACCATGACAGTTCTTTTTGACGCCCAATGTGGGGCATGAAGGGTTGAGATAATGACAGATCTGACCAGAGTGTGTCTAGTTGTATTTGTAATGAGCATTCATTGTTTTGGATTAACAGTCACTCATCACAATTCTGATTTATTGGCTCTCAAAGTTGTTGCTCTTTATCTCGGAGTTTCAGCATGTTGTACCTTACTTACAGCCTGTATTTGCTGTCTTAGTGTTTATCAGATGGGGAGCTTCGGCTAAGGTTCTTGTTTCATTGTACTTTATGATAATGACTTGTAATACAATAGAGTCATTGATCAGGAAACTGATCTGGCTTGCGTTCCCAGTGTGGTCACCACTTCTATACTTTGGGAGGTATGTAATAGAAGTGCATAGCAATTACACATCTTTTTTCCCCTCCTTGTGCGGTCAACCTGTGAAGGAGACATTCCCTTACCTTCCCAGCTCCCCCACCAGACCGTTTACAGCACCATTTGAGAGTTCTGAAGGTTTTGGGTGGCCTTTGAGTACCCTTGAGACCTGCTTGCTGATTGTGATGGGGATCACCATGTTGGCATGCATACAGAGTATGTTTTACCCGTGACCATTTCGTCTGATCTTGAAAGTTAAGCCGAGTCGGGTTTGGGCCTTGTCTACGGTTAAACGACAATATAGGAGGATGTCGTGGTTTAGGCCTGCCACGCAGCCCACTCACTGCCCCCCCACCTCCTCCCTCGGTCCCGGAGAGATGGGGAA
>WYDI02021328.1:0-13512 GCA_009867235.2 Psittacus erithacus | reverse complement strand
ATAAAAAATAAATAATAAATAACAATCAATCTTGAAGTTTCATAGCAAAGCTGTCATTACAACCTATGTGAGTGCCTTTACTGCTAGGGAATATTACCCTCTTCCTGATTCCCTGGATTTAAAATTGTTTGCTACTGAGTGGCACAGTTTCAACCAGAAGATGAAAAGTGGGTTTTTTTCCATTCCCAGCCTATACACTTCCCTTCATCTCTCAACTCACTACCACTACTACTACTACTACTACAACTAATACTTCTGTCCTCTAAACTGGCTTGTAGATGTGTGCTCTGATGAACATCACAATCTTCTTTAAAGAAAAAAAAATTGAAAAACTTAAGCACCATGTGGTGTTGGCCATGTCTATTTGGTCCATAGACCCTGTACCTTCTCCCCTAGCAGAACAAGGCCAGCCAGTGTGGAATGAGATCATAGCTGGGGCCCATAGCTGGTGTGAGAAGATGAAAAGCATGCCCAAAACTTCAGTCTGCAAACACAGAGAAGCTTCCTTATTCTACCCCTTTCCTGAGTGTGTATTTCCTTGTCAATCTACTATAATTTACATGCTCCTTTCAGAAAAGCACAGGGCTCAGTACACTGAGAATCAATTGGATAAAAGTTTATGCCACAGCTTCTATCAAAGGGTTGGTGCCTTACGAGTCCCTGATTAGCAGGGATCTACTGGTAGCAACATTTCAGTGAAAATCAAAAATTCTTCCCCAGTTTGCATTGCCTTCAAGTCATAAAAGGAACTTTGGTTAATCAGACACAATTCCTCAAGAAGCTCCTATGACATTTCTGCCTTTCTGCGGCTTTCCCTAAGGCAGCTTTACAGATGTAAAATGTTTCTTTGAATGAAAAGAGGCTGTTATGCTGTTAGATCAAGGTGATCATCCATTAAGATCTTGACCCTGGTTTTAATCTGTGAAGGTCAGAGTCTGGATCTCAATAGATGATCACCTTGATTCGTCTTAATGGGGTAAAACCCTTTCATGCTGTCTTGGTTTTGGCTGGGATAAAATTAATTTTCTTCCTAGTAGCTGGTACAGTGCTGTGTTTTGGCTTTAGTATGAGAACAATGCTGATAACACACTGATGTTTTTAGTTGTTCCTCAGTAGATCTTCCCCTGATCAAGGACTATTCAGTCTCATGCTCTGCCAGTGAGGAGAGAACAAGAAGCTGGGGGAAGAGGAGGGATAGCAGAGACAGGACACCAAAACCAAAGGGGTATTGCATACCACAGCACATCATGCTTTGTGTATAAACTGGGGGGAGTTATCCAGAAGGGACGGATTGCTGCTCAGGTACAGGCCTCTCATGAGTTTTTTTGAAAGATAATCAAAGAGGGTTGTGATTTAGTAGCATTAAGCTTAGTATCAGAGATCATTTCCCTCTATTTTTAGTCAGTATTATAGGGGAGAAAGATGGGGCATGAAGCAGCTCCTTTTGTGAATAATATGCTTTTTAAAAGCCTGGTGAATGATGACATTTCACTGATGACTGTGCTTTTCATGTGTATCAGACAGAGAGGTGTTAGGACCTAAAATTCCTGTTCTAACAGTTTCCCTGGAATTTAAGCAGCAATCCGGACAGCGGCATTCATCAGTTGCTTCCCAATGCATTACATATGACAGTGTAAGGCTGACAGTTACAAATCAATCAGCAGATTTTCCTAAACCTGAATATTTTGTCTGTTTGGCAGGAGGATGGATAACAGTAAAGATAAAAAATGAAAGAAAAGCCCACACATGATACAAAATTCTAGTAATCTTTTTATCACTATCAGCACTGTGAAGCCACTTCTAAAGTTGGGGAGTGGATGTCTTCATAGATTGGTTTTTCATTTGTGAGCAATGAAGACCATATTAAAACAACATTATTCTCTTGCAGTCCTGCTTCAGTCCATAAGGCTTTTAAGGTGCTTTGTGTCTAAACTTTTTTAATAAATATACCTACCTAAAGCAACTTCATATCAAATTCTCCTAAAATGTCACAATGAAGAGTTCTGCTTTGCAATTTCAGCCATTTCACAATATTTTTCACATGAATCAGGTACAATAAAATATTATCTGCATAAAAAGGCTTTATTACTTTATAACTGTAGAATAAATAACATTGCAGGTATTTTTGTAAGTGAGCTGACCATACATGAGCCTGTTTCTTCAAAGAAATAGTTTTCTTTTTCAAGGAAAGTACCTGTAGAGCCATTCTGTCATAGAGAAGACTAGCATTAACCTACAAAGGGAATCTAGCATGTTTATGTTAAAGGAATGATCTCTAAGTATTCAGGAAATGCTGTATAACCATTGCAAAGCCTATAATCCACATCCTGCAAGGTCTGCAATGTTTCATAACATTGACAGTACAATTAGAGATGTGAGGATAATCAAGCTGATTTTATTCTTACTAGCCAGCATAATGCAAGGTTCAGCAGAAGTCAGAAATTCGTCATCTTTCCACATGCATATGAAATCTTCCATTGCTGAACCTCTTGTTGGCACAAGCTCACTGCTTTCAGTACTCAACTAGTGGGTTAAAGCTACTCTGGATAGTCTTAAAAAAAATTTGCAACATCCTGTTTGCTCTACAGATGAAGTTTTAAGCAGAATCTTCTTGGTTTTGATGCAAATAAAACTAAAAACTTTTTGGTGTTTCTCAGAACACAAAAATGTTCTGGAAAAGCCGTATGTTCTATCAGGGTGTTTCCAGAACCCCAGGAGCTATTTGCAGTTTCAGCAGCCTGTAAAACTAGGAGTCCCTAGAGCCTGGATCAGGTCTTCAGTCTTGCAGGGAACAAATTGTGTGACTGTTGCTGTCTTAGACCCAGAGCTTCAGATCAAAATCTGTCACCTCCTGAATGGTGATTCAGGAATAGCCACCTTGGTATGTTTACCCAGAGGCAAGGGATCCATCGCCCTGTGGGCCTCCAGCAAATTTTGAACTGACAGTCTGAAGCTGAAAGATACTGCTGCAGAATACACTGCAGTCCAGCAACCGCAGAGGTGACCTCATTCCTCGTCATCTGCAGTCCCTGACAGACCCAGAGGAACCAGAAATTCATAACTCTCTGCCTTCAGGTTGGAGATAAGTCCCTGAAACCATGTGCTCCCTGGTGGTTCCCAGTGCAGAGTGTTGATCTCTGGCGGCCGTTCCTCCTGCTCACATGGCCAGCCACCCTGCTTGCACTGTACTCAGGCAGGGTGGAGTCCTCTTGAAAGTGAGCTCCTTAGAGCATATTTCAGATGCTGCACAGGCA
This sequence comes from Psittacus erithacus, assembly GCA_009867235.2. Lineage (NCBI taxonomy): Eukaryota > Metazoa > Chordata > Aves > Psittaciformes > Psittacidae > Psittacus > Psittacus erithacus. The sequence goes on along the minus strand of WYDI02021328.1, from coordinate 10,258 downwards.
ACGCTAGAGGAAAGAGAAATGACAGAGAAGATAAAAAGTTCTAGCTTATGCACAGAACCATCATGTCCTAATGTAAGTCAAAACACACTATGTCTTAAAATCAGAACATAGGATTATTGTAGCTATACTTGTTCTATTTTTCTTTCTTTTTCCATTTTTTCCTATATCAGGTGATATCTAATGTGAAATTTTCTATAAATTGCCCACACATTAAACACCCAGATCTCATGTTACTACAATGTGAAATAATCTATGGCTGGCAAGTGATGATTCTCACTAAGCTGTGAAGAATACTGACCACATTCACCTAATTCTCTGCAAACTTTCAGCTGGATTTCAGTGAACTGACTCCCATTTCCAAAGGCTCATATTTCCTTTTTATTTTTCTTTTTTCTGACAAAGTAATTTGAGGCAAGTCAGGACATCTTTGCTTTTAAGAGCCAGGAACCTGTGACATTCAGTCCTTGAGGGGGAAATATTGTTTAAATAATTTCATGTAGTCTCCTCTGTCTGCTAAAAGAGAATAAATATAATTAGAAAAATGTGACTAATATCTTTCTCTGAATCCTCAGTGTGCATCTTTTTTAACCATCTATTCTGTCTCCTCCAGGCCCCAATTCCACATGCTTGAAACATTAAGCACAGAATCTAACTATAAACCTGAAGTTAAGGGTATCTTATACCTCCTAATATCGGGGGATCTTCTGAACCTTAGTTTTCCAGCTCTTAAGCTGTGCCTTCTGTAAAGAAGGTGCCTTACTGACTAGAAAATTCACTTTCACCAGGTTACCACTTTCAGCATTTTTTGTTCTTTCAGTATTCCCAATAGTTAGAGAAGTACTACTATGTGTTGGGCACAGAGGAGGAACTGAGAAACAGTTAAATGACTTGCCTTGAGCCATACAGGGATTCTGTGCAAACTAGGATGTGATGCTGTTAAATAATACTGCCGAGAAACACACTTCCCTCTGAAGTCAGGCATCATGTCACAATACCAATGCTAGTTAAATGATGGATTGAAAATCAGTCTCAAAGTACCAGAGCAGCACGTTCTCCTTGTGCCTTCCTTGTTCATAAATTGTGAATCACATATATCCCATCAATAACGTGTTGTGAAAAACCAGTATTTTCCTTGTTAGATCAGGCAGTACCATTACAAAAATGGTATATTGCGCTTCTCATTTTATTTTGCAGATAAACAAAGACTACTTTAATTACCATGATCTAACATGCCGTCTCCAGAACAGAACATATGGTACTGAAAGGTATAATACATTTGCAATACAAGGAAAGTTTATTTTAGGCATTAAATGAAATGACATTAACATAGACTATGAACAATACTGCCCTATTCTTAATAGAATCTTTCTTGAAGGAACAGTTGTAAAAATGGATTTCATATTTTACTGCCTGTCAAAATATTAAATGTTGTACTAAATTATATTTTTGGAAATATGAAGCTTTTGCTACAAACAAGAAATAACTTCTATTATTCAGGGTGTCCTGTGTGTGTTTCAGTTTCTTGGATTTCATAATGCAGAGTTAATCCTTACTAGACACCAAGTAAGCAGGAGGTTAGCAGTGTCACGAAGCTGTAAAAGCCAAATCTTTTCACTAACACAACTATCTATTTTATGATTCATTAGGGCAAAATAGCCATCACCAGTATGACAAGCAAACAGAAGGACTGAGTGGCAAAGAAATATCTGGAAAAGTGAGGGTTGTGGGCTTTTTAGGAAAGATTAGAGAGAAGGTACCAAAAGACAAGAAGGGTATGAAAGAAAAGCTATATTCAGGCAAGAAGAAATCGCAGCAGTAGAAAAAATATGATTTTTGATACCTCAGTCAGAGAGCACAGAACAGCTGTGGTGCCTAACGGAACAAACAGTTCCTGCACCTGCAGAAAGAAAGGACATAATAGCAACATGGCATCTTCTCAATGAAAAGAAGTAGATGTGGATGTCCTTGAGAACATAAATTGAGATCCCTGTCAAGGTCACAGCCCAACAACCCCAGGAACAAAACAGATCCAAAGGCACCAAACACCTTGTCTGGGTTACTGGTGTATACCTAACACACAACATATTTTTTCACATATGCTGCAGCAGGAATATTTGTTCAAAAAGCTTTGTATAAGCTGTGGCAGACCTGCAGGAGCTGGAGAGAGCATTCCCCCGTGCTGTGCGGCTAAGTACCACAGCAACTGGCACCCTCGCTGTCCATTGCAAGGAGTGCATGCAGGCACTGGTGCTGTGCCCCAAGGGGATCTTGGGCAACGTGGTGAGCCCCAAAAACGTGGGATGTGTGGATCCTGATGGGATGTTGAAAGGCAGTCATTATCACTGCAGAAGAATACTTCTATTCAAACTGCAGGCATCTTTCTTCCTAAGTTTATGTAGAACATTAAGTGGTTACTTAAAGCAAAGAGGGAATTATGCCACATAACTGTCCATCTGACAGATTTCCAGGTACAATATAAACTGTCCTGAATGCTTATCAGACAAATACCTGAACAGTCTAACTTTATCAGAATACACAGGACTTTGTTACCTACAGAGAACTTGCAGAGCACATATTTAGGATACACAGTCATGAGCACAAGGCGAAACATCAAAAATAGGACTTCAAGGAAAAAGTACAACATTTCCCAGGACAGATATCTGGATATTGTAGAGAATGAAATTTTGAATGGAACTGCAGCAGAAAAATCAAATAAAGCCCAGGTTTTACAGACAGAGAAAAATACCATATATCACAATATATTTTTACAGGACAGGCTTCAATAGCTCCCAAGAACTAGGTCACAACCTTAATGTTGGCTGACTGAAGCTACTGCATTACTTTCATCACTGAGCACTTTCGTATCAAAAAGATTTTAATAAATTATTCTATTGGAATTAACCAGTGTCTAGTGATAAGGAGCAAGCCACCTTTCATTATCAGGCATCAAATCATTTCAGTATTTTGCTGATATGTTCTCCTCTGGTACAATGTGCCAAAGAAAATAGTTTGCCTGCATGTAGAGTGGAAAAAAATATTGCCTGAATAAGATGCAGATAAAAATGGATACAAAAATTAGTCCTGAAGTACTGTATATTTCCCAAGGCTAAGAACTCAGAGACAGTTATATTTAGCTTTAAGTGCACAAGCCCAAGTTTCTTCTCAGAAAATGATAAATCCTATTCAGATAACTTAAACTATGGCAAAGATGTTTAAAGGAAGACCACATTTTATTTATTTGTGACCACACTACATTCAGCAATAAAATAATAGGTATGTGATAAACAGTGAAAGATATCTTTGTAGTACCATGTAAATTTGGAATGCAGATATCAAGTATGGACCAAATCTTTCACTTTTTAGCAACTGGGCTATGACCATACGGGTGTATCCTCATCAGGAATTGAAGGATTTGGGTGGTTTCAGGGGTTATGAATTTGGCTTGCAGATACATATACATATGAAGACTTATGGCACACACTCAAACATACTTGAAGTAGTTGCCTTTTGAAACAAAGGTTGCTGCCATACAATAAGACGCTAGCTAGGAAGCACTATTTTAATGTGGACACAAGGACTTCACTACATAGCTCTCTACATTATAATGGCACAAGCAATGTTAGATTGTTGGCAAGCTGTTTATTATTTCATATCTGTAACGCTTGATAGAGATGCTGTTGCAGGTGTCCTCTTTACCTATCAGTTACTAAATTATAGTAACAGGTGGACCTCTCCATTATTATCTCTGTATTTTTAATTGCTCTATAATGTCCTACTAATACTGTGTAGCACTTAGCAAAAAGGACAGGAAAGAGTTCATTTAGTGATTGCAATTGACATAAACTATAGGTAAATTTCTTGCTGTGAAGAAGAAAGCTGAAGCTGAAGATATCTAGATAATTATCTCATCTGGAAAGTGTCTACAGCCTGCCCATTAGTAGATGAGTATGACAGCATGTGCTTTATACTGATTTTTGTACTATAAAGATAGAAAAGGGGGTCTTGCCCTGCTTCTCTTGGAATATTTTCTTGACTGAAATTCTCTTCTGCAATGATGCATTTGAAGACAGGTGCTCCTACATAACAAAACATACCGAAGTCTGGTACCACAGTGGTTCAAGTCAGCTACCCACACTCTCTTGTTCCACTTTCTGAAAGGGAATTGAAGCTTGTTTATCCTTAGTTGACCTCCAGCAGGTTTCTTTCTGAATCATGGTCACAGTAGCAAGACTGAAAGAGAGATGAGCAGCACAGCTGTAGCCATGGTTTCCAGAGAAGGTTGTCCCATGACAGCTGGTTAGGGACAGCACGCAGCGATCTGGTGTGGCTTTCTATTGCTAGCTGTATGACCTGGAGGATTTCATAGAAACATCTTTCTGTTTTTGGAGTCAGTGGGACTTTCTCTTCAGGGTCTCTGGAGAGATCAAAGAGCAGTGGGGGATCATGCCACGTGATGAATCTTCCATGGCAGAAGCAAACATGAGAATCATAGCAACCATTGGAGCCTTCCGGACTGAAGTTTGGAGTGAAGAAGAAGACTTTCCAGACAGATTCACCTGCAATTTACAGACACAAAACAGCTGGTGAGAAAATGAAAAACTGAAAGTCCCCTAGTCTTATGAACCTCTAATTTACACCGCAGGAAATCAGTCTTTTAGTACAACCTTGCTCTGTAGAGGAACTGCAATATACTGAAAGAATAAAACAAAATTGAGCAAAACAGAAATGAGCAAAACAGAAATAAGCAAAACATGCTGATTTTCAGGGAACACATATTTATGAAATAATTATGATTATTTCATTCCCTTGGATGGATTCTGATTAACTAAACCATAGAATACTTAAAAGAACTTTACATTTTTACATAAACAGTGCCAAGAAGATTTGCATAAATATTTAATAAGCCATTGTACTGTCTTCTTCAAGACTTATTAAAATGTACCTCTGCCCCTTGACCATATCCAGGTATTTCTGGGTCATGTCTGCTTCTCATTTTACTAATGAAAACAATTTCCTTTTTACCTTTTTCTCTCTTCTTCTCTTTTGCATATTAAACTATTGACCCCTGCCACATGCTTTCATTGTAAGCCTCTGGAGACAGTTTCTTACATTATTAAATGTGATGACATGAAAAGGTATAATGGATGCTAAATTGCTGTCTTGGGCCTCTAGATGTTTTTTTCCAAAAATAAGTAACTGTTACAGTGTTACAATTTTTGGGTGATGTTCTGCTTTGTAAAATGGGAAGCAAAGGTCTTCATTTGCAGTTTGGTCATTCTCTTTTGGCTTAATTTGCTATGTATAGAAACTGAACTAGTGTAACTTCAGTTAGAATTTTCACTGTTAAAGAATACTAGTTATTTCCTGGATTAAGAATAAACAGATATCAATTGGCTCCTTCAAGAAGGACTCTTGAACAGAAGGTATACTGGAGAATCTGAAAGTATTTAACAAGAAAGGAGTAAACAAAAAAAGCATGGCTGCCATTTTCCTCAAGTATCACAGAACAGACAGGAAAGGCAGGCAGGGACAGGCACTTCCAGGGAAACACAAAGTCCTCCCACAGGCAGGGAAGCATACTGTTCTCCAGAAACGGACCAGAGAATCATTAAATAGATAAACCCCCCTACTTCATTCTTAATAGAAGTAGGACACTAATCATCAGTAATTTACATTCCTCAGCACCCTACTGTGAAAAACATTTATGTATCACCTCATTTTTTTTTTCAGTAGTGGGGGAAAAACTCTTTTTGGTATTTTGTTGAATTTTATCAGAAAGCTTGTTAATGTAGCAACAGATACCCACAGATTTATGTGCATTACAGTGGTTAATATTCATTAATCAATTCATCAGTTCAACAGAACTGGAAACACTAGAAAATGCGGGAAGAGCAGAGATGAAGTGGTATATGCCAAGCTGTAACTATATCATACTCAATTTTTAAACATAAGAACAGGTTTAAGGAAAGAAATGTTTCAGTGGACTACTCACAGGCTGTAGTGTTAGTCTATAGCATGAATATAAAGGACAGTATGTGACCTTCAGATTCTTTACAGCTTCTTCTATCCCACAACATTTTTCACATTACAAGAGATTTTACCTTTTGGAACCAATTCAGTGACGGAGCCTGAAGACTTCCAGTTCACTTCATCTGCACTTAAATCAGGGTCAGAAGGGTGATGGTTATTACACACATTAGACTGGGAGAACCCTCTGAATGCTGCCTGGAAGCCAGCAAAGGGGAAGGAGCTTTAAAGGCTGAGAGTGACTTGCAGGCACAGACAATAGGACGTGGCAAGCTTTAAAAGGCTCCGGCTGTGACAGCCGCAATGGCACAGTCTAACTGGGAAAAACAGAAGAGAAAGGAAAGAGAAGGGAAGGCAAGGCAAGGCAGCATTTCTTCATCTACCTTTTGAATACAATTTTGTAAGGTTTGCTTGATACTTGAATTCTTTGCCGTTTTCTCAAAATTGAAATAAACAAACAAAACAACACTTCCCCTAAAATTTCTTTGAACTTATGCATGGAACACTTCCAGGAGCAGATAAATGCCTCTTATTTACTGAGATTTAGAATTTACATTCTGGGAAGGTATGTAATTCCATACTAAACATTCCTTCAGGCCCTTTAAAAGTGTTTAGTTGGCAAGATGGACAATGAATAACAGAAAAAGCCAAAGGGCTTTATTAATCAGTGCACTATGTGCCTTTGTAGAGCGCACATTTGCCTCACCTGCAAATTTGATTAAGGGCATTATGACAGCTTGATAGAAAAAGAGAAAAAAAAATTATATAGCTATTAAAATGTCAATTAATAGGAACTCCAGTAAGGCCATGCACATGAGAACTTTGTGGTCAGGGTGTCTTACTACTCATCTATCTTTGAGGATACACTTGTGCTGAATGACATTGAAAGGAAATTTTCAAGCCATGTTTTTGATATTGGGCACTGTATCACTAGGCAAATTTAAGGGCTTATAAATAGCAATATAAAGTTGGGGATTTTGAATTAATGCAAGTCAGTATAAGCAGCTCATGTATGTAAGACATGGGGAAAAGGAAGAAATAAGGCAGTTGTACCATTTTTTTTTTCCCCAAAGAATAAAGAATTGTTCAGGTTTTGCTCTACACACAGCAGACAGCATGTTGCAGCATCAGGTGTGAGGTTGGGGAGAAAGCATGTGTGACATCACATCATGTCTGAATCACACCACTAGTGTTTTGAAGAGCTACTGCTAGTTTGTTAGCTATGCACCTATACAACATCATGATCATACCACACAAAACACTGAGCTCTGCAAGAGCAAAGTCTGTTATTGTGTGATGGTCATCTGTTACACTGCAGTGATGTTTCAGCAAGGATCTGGAACTTCATGTGGTGCTGGAGGAACAGCAGCACAGACTTTTAACTGCCAATTTCCTGAGCATTATAAAAACTAATGCATATCTGTCAGTGTCTGTTGCTGTGGAGCAGCCACTGCACTATACTACGGGACATAAAGAGCTGTCAGACTTCTAACCTGTAAAGCTGATGAACTGCATAAGACTCGATATTAAAAAGTGAGAGCTCTCTCCCAGTCTCTCTCAGCTGATATAAAATCTCATTTTGTCAGAAGGTTAACTACAAGGATCAAATTAATCTCTCAGTAATTAACAATACCTTTGTTCTGCAAAGCATCTGGATAGTAAACTCTCTTTATATAGAAAGATAACTATATGTCTCTTCCTCAGTAAAGCCTGTAGTAAAATTGTCAGGGCTTCTCCGCAGTCAAGTATATCAGGTTCCTTCCATAACAGAAGGCAAGCTTTAACTCTGCAGCACTCTTAAAGATACTATCCCAGTGCTTCACAGCTACTTCATTTAACATCCATTTTTCCTGGAACTCTCCAGCTCTTTGAATTGTCCAGCAATTTCACCTATTCAGCTCTCAGTACACCTCTTCCCTTCACACATTAAGAAAAACAGAAACTGCAGAAGCTGTACATCTAGTCTCAAATTAAAATAGGTTGTAATTAGTTAAAGCAAATCTGCTATGAACATAATTGCTGAGAGTTCTCCCTAAAAGACTCCTGTTTTACTATCCTTTACTCATCTATTTATTCTCTCATACTTGAACAGACAGATAGCTCCAAAAGACAGGCAGCAGTCATGAGATCAAATAAAAGTCTCTCAGTAAGTTACAGTAATATTTCCAAGATGACGTAACACACTGGATAGGTATGTAATCTCTGTTATAATTTCACTGTTCTTAATCACTGGTGGCTAAATGGTGTTTTTTGATAAACAGTTCTTGAAGTGAATAGAAACTATTGATGTGTTATTGCCTGTACCTCATTTTTACTGAATTTAGTCTATGATTTATAAAGCTTAGTAGCTTTATAAGTTTGCTGCAACTTATCTGCTTTGTTCACATTATTTTGTTTATTCTTTCTATAGAAGAACAAGTTAAATTAATCTGTTCTTCACTGTAAATTGCAGTGCTGGTCTCTCCTTGACATCAGATGCCTTTGAGAATAACCCTGTGGGTGTAGTGTATTGATGTAAATTGCCTACAGACTTTTCCTGTATCTTGAGTGTGCTCAGTAGCCATTGTCAGCTCCAACACTCCTAGATCAAGCTCTTCAACATTTCTATAGAGTAGCTTGAAAATTACATTCTGCAGATAACTCTTGTTATTAGACTGAATCCTTTCTTCCCACTTCCTGCATCTTTAGAATCATTTATTGTTAGGTTCTCTGCTAATCTTATCAAAAGTAGATATCACATGTGTATATATTCAGATCTTCAATAATTTAGCAATTTAGAAAAGGTTTTAGTTGTGAAATCCTTGTAGAACTATATGTAGCTCCTAGAGAATACTATCTGGTTGCTACAAAGAAAATACATGCATTATTTTAATGACTATGTGCATTCCTCAAACAGCTGATAAAAATCTGCCATTTGAGTTTAAAAATTTGTAACGTCATTGTTCTTTCACTAATTTATTTTTTTTTTTAGATACTTGTTTTTAGCATCTGGGCATCTACAATGTTATATTGGTACATCAGTCAAAAGACAGTACATTATGTCCTGTAGTAGTAGGTGGAGAAAGAGTAATATTCAAAAACATAATGTTGTTTTCTGAGAATCAGTTGTTTCTAGAAGAGGCTTGCATAAAGAATTCTGCAGAACATACAGTATTTGAGGTAAAACCATGAAAACTACCAGTAATAGCAGTGATTTTAAAATCTTACAGATAGAAACCACAATGTTAAGTATCTCCTAAACTGGAAGGGATTGTACATTGACGAATATATAATAATCATACTGAACAACTGCTGGAGTAAAAGGCACAGTGAAATTTTGAAAATTGAATCAGTTAAGCACAAATGACAACATAGCAAAGGTGTTCCTTTTGTCAGAGTGAAAAAAAAAATTGAATTAAGGAATGCAACCATTTCTATGTGATATGGTGCAAAAATCTCAGTACCAGGCAGTCCTAAATATTAAAAAAGTAAATCTGAAAGACTGAGTTTTCTTTTTATTGTAAAGATTATAGTATGTGTAGCTTAGCATCTGAAATAAATGAGAATAGCTTTTGTCCCAGTGTTAGAAAATGCATCTCTTTGCCAGAATCTGAAACTAGTAAAAGATTATAAATGGCGTTAAACTTTTGGGGGAACAGCTGAAAGAAAATTGAAATTTTTGTTGTTTGTTTTTATTAGAAAGAAAAGTTGAGAAAATTGTGCAGGTACTAAGTCAATTAGAACTAGACAGGTTGGAACAGTGCCTAATAGCTTGGGGGGTGTACAAATATCCAGAATTTCAGGTGGAAATTGTGTTTTGAAATGTGTAGGAAAGTTTATATCTAGTTCATAAGGGTTCTTATGAGCCTATCATCAGGAACCAATACATTTCAAAAAATAGAAAGCAGATCTGTGATACAGAATAATGTGATTAATAAGATGTCCTGGGTTCAGCAGTAGCAGTCATTTTTATCCTTCTTAGTGACTGGTGCAGTACTGTGTTTATGACTTTCGGTCTGGGAACAGTACCGATAATACCGATGTTTGTAGGACTGCTTAGAATGTTTACACTTATCAAGAATTTTCTGAGCCTCATGGTCTGCCCTGGGAGGAGGGGAAGCTGGGAGGAAGCAGGGGCAGGACACCTGGTTGCTCCGAGGCTGGGACAGCGGGGTCGACAGTCACGAACTAGAAGGCAGAGAAGCCAAGCAGCTGGGATCACTTGCTAGGGAAGGGGGAATTGACAAAGCAA
>WYDI02021327.1:0-28341 GCA_009867235.2 Psittacus erithacus | reverse complement strand
GACTGTTCTTATCTCAACCCGTGGGAGTTACATTCTTTCGATTCTCCTCCCCATCCCTCCGGGAGTGGGGAGGGGGGGAGGACAGGTTGAGGGTGGGGAATGAGCAGGCTACATGCTTTTCTAATTTACGACTAAGCTTAAACCACGACAATGATCCACTGTTAAAATTCTGATAACAAGATTAGATCAGTGTTATATGACATGCAAAATATGTATAGTTACTCTTCACTGGTGAAAACATACTGGAAAGAAACAAATCTAGCTATAGCTAGGAGAGCTTTATGGAAAGATCTCCATGGTCAGAACACTGCTGCCATCACTGAAAAGAGGTAAAAATATTCTTCTAGGGTAATAGACACTTTAACAGAAAATATACTTTTTTGAAATTGCTAGAAATTTCCCAGTTCATTCCTAAATCCAGGCTAAATATCTTTAGAGCATCTTTTGCTGGGATAACTACATGCAAATGTAATATTTTTTCAGAGGGCGTGTGCATGAACTTCAGTTTTTAAAATCACCTCTAGTTTAAGGAGAGGAGCAAAAGGGATGTAATTCCTGACCAGACTCCAGATACATTGCAGTCTTACTGCACAACTTTGGATGCTTCACTTCAGATAAGTGAAGTTATTGAGAGGTGCACATTTGCCTCCTAAGGATGGAGCAACTGTAGGTGGGAAATAAATTAATCTTTGTTTTTCCAGAAAAACTCTAACTCTTATGATATGTTCATGAGAGGGGAAGAGATCTTGTCTGGAGCTCAGAGAATTCATGATCCTCAGCTGCTGACAGAAAGAGCCCAGCATCATGGCGTTGGTAAACAACATGAAGCTGAATTTTAGAGTATAAATCACGACTGGATTTGTTTCCTTTAAAGGAAGAATTTAGGGCAGAATTTGTTACATGGTGTTAGTGCTAAAATCATCATGCTGTTTCATTCTTAATGTTAATGCATCTAATTCTGTTTAACCATTTTAATCTAGAGTGGGGCTACTAAGAAAATAGTTTCCTACCAACACTTTGATGAAAAGAAATTGTTTCCAAGGACTTTATAGAGAATGTAATATAGGAAATATGTTCAACAGAATGAAGGTAGACAAACAAGTCTCCTTCAGTGATGCCTCTCTCTGCTGAACTGAGAGCAAATAAGCAAGTGTCCCTTGGTGAAATTTAAAAAATAAATAAAATCTCAGCAGGGACAAGGCCAGCTAATAGTAGAAGGGTAAATTAGGTGATCACAAGAGTAAATGTAGGTTAAAATTATGCTTTCAGTGAATGGCAAAAAACGAGTAGCTCCCACTGTACCAAGACAGAAAAATAGTTGCTAAATCTTTACTTTCTTACTGCAGTTTTTTGAAAAAATCACCATTTTCTGTAAGTCACATGAACAGTTGGGCCTAGCTCGTACTCAGTTCTAGAATTTCTTCCCTAAGTTATTAACAGCATTATAAAATCAAAACTGTTATTTCTAAATAGTCCTGTATAATTTACATGTTCGGTGAGTAAAACTACACCGTTAGTTTGTATGTTAACTGATAAATTTTTTGTTGTGTTTGCAGTTCTCTAGTCACTTGTATGTTTGGCTTGGTGTTCATGAAGCAAGTGAGAAACATGTCTTTTTCCTGTCTATAGATTTGGAGAAGATAAAGGCTTATATCGATTCCTTTCGTTTTGGTGCACCTCCACATGCAGGTGGTGGAATAGGTAAGTGTATGTATTTTATTTTTTAAATCAAGCTTAAGGCCTGAGCTTTAAACTGCTCAGTCTTAAGCAGGGTGTAATATAAAAATGAGAATAGTAGCCTTATTAGGCAAATGCATGGGGCTGTTTATGATGGAGAATTTAAACTCATAATGGCACTGTCTGGCAAGTTTAAAAAGCAGGTGATCACAAGAAAAAGTGTCCATTTATTAGCCAGGCACATCACTTTCAAATTTGACCAATGAGGAGAATTTAAGGAAGCAAGAAAATACCACGCTATTTATGGATTTATCACTGCCTCCTAATACCAGAAGACACTGGTCTCTTAGTGCATTTGATGAAGCTGTTACATAGTGAGGAGAAATAACTGATTGCTTGTCATCTTCAGCGATTTGACTGAATATCAATTATCAGTTTGGCTCATGCTAGTGGTTTTAGCAAAGGTACTGAGGCTTCATGTGTTGGCTTTATTTTGCATATTAACATGAGAAAAGATAGCGTTCAGTTATCTTAATTATAACAATTTACAGTTATGTACATTGCTTCCATTAGCAGGATGAAACTGTTCATGCATGTGGAAATAGGACACTTTGTAGGTCCTCATCAATAAATACAATTATTTATTTGATTCAGTCTTTCTGCATTTGCCTCATTTTTGTAAAGTATATTTAGTACATTCTCAGCATGTTCTCAGAACAACTAAGTTTGTCTTCAGTAAATGCATTACATCGGCAATACACTATTGAGACAACTGTTTTGAAATACCTACAAGATGATCGACATCTGCCTACATCTACGATTATGCAGTACTTGGGAGCCAGAGGAGATGCAACATTTGCAGATGATCCAAGATCATTTAGGCCAGTCAGAACTAACATCAAGGAAGCTGAAGCGACATCTCTTTTGCACAGTAAATGCTCCACATGGCACATCCCAGAGGTCAATCCAAGTACCAGCCAAACAGGAGATACTGAGAGAATTAATGCTGGTTTCTAGCTGTTTCAAATGGAAACTGTAGTAGAGGAGGGCAGTATGTAAAAACCAGTGTGTGTATGGGGATCATCATAGCATTGCTGGGATGCATATATAGCCCCACGGATTAGGAAGCTTTTCCATGTTCCACAGTACACACATAATAAGCTAAGATTTCAGGAAGGAAGAAGGCAATCACTAGTGAAATATTTATTGTTATAAAAGGTATCAGCAGATAGTTACACAGATATGTATTGCTGAATCTACATTTGATACTGTAGAGTTTGGAATAAGCTTCCCCAACTGCAGGTTTTTTCTGTTGTTGCTTATGGCACTTAATGTCTCTTTTGCTGAAGCTGTTAAGACTGGTTTGGGCGGTGCTGCTGTTTACTGTATTCAACATATGGTTCTCCCAGTTATCCACCTCCCATTTCAGTGTTCCATACCATCTTTCTTAAAAGTCCAAAGTGATTCAGAGCAGGGTTGAGTCGCTAGAGCCATTGCTTATTGATACACTTTCCAAACGAAATCTGCATCACGGTATGTAAAATGCCTGGCTTTGGTTCTACTTTCTGTAGTCGGAGGTGCTGATGCATACATGCCAGTATTTGGTCACACTACTGTGTGAGGTTGACTGTAGGTGTAGAATACCAGGTCATCTGGTCGAAATACCTTTAGCTTTTTAAAGAGTTTCAAACAAACGAGTGACTATGCTGATGGGTTTTTTTCATTTGTTGCAGGGTTGGAAAGAGTAACCATGCTGTACCTAGGGCTGCATAATGTTCGTCAGACCTCCATGTTTCCCCGGGATCCTAAACGACTGACACCGTAATGTGAGCTGCTTTTAAAAGTTTGAGATGATTTGCCCTGCAGATATGAAAGCATTTCCCCTACTACTGATGAACCTGTATTGATTTGAGTATTGTAATATGCAATAAAGAAAAAAAAGAACATCTCATTTCCTGAAGTGCTACAATATTTTTTTTTTATCCTTACCTCTTTATTTAAAAGATAATATTTTAAGAGGTCAGGACTTTTTGTATTGGAAACCGTGCATTGATTTGAGCATTTGATTTGAGCATTGTAATATCAAAAAAAAAAAAATAAAATTAAAAAAATCTTATTTCCTGAAGTGCCACAATATTTTTTTTATCCTTAGCTGTTTATTTAGAAAGTAGTATTTTAACAGATCAGGACTCTTTGTATTGGAAACTGCACATTTTTAATGAAAATGTGATACACTGAGTTAGTATCTGGTGTCACATTAAATTGTATTATGTTTCTACATTTTAATAAATTATGCTATAAAAATTCTGTTGTTTTAACTTACGTCAGCAAAACTGAATATTCTAAAGTAAATTTCTAAATCTGGAGGAAAGCAGCCAGTTGTTAATTTACATGAGTGTTACGTAGAGAAGTAGGTGAGAAAAGGAACATTCTTACAAAAAAAACTCGTATGAAATTGTGAATATCAATTGCAATAAATCTCTCAAAGTAAATTAGATACTGTGTCTGTCTGTATGGGTTTTGCTCTTTATCCTCACAAGATAATAATGAGTTGATCAAGAGTCAGTTTGGGTTTTGTTTTTTTTTTTTTTAGGCCTGTTCTTTTTGTTACTATTTGAGAATTGACAGAAGGTTACACACACTCATAGAATACACAAGGATATGTAATACTCAGAAAATGAATGAATGGTGAATTTGAGAGCAGGTCAGCCTCTAGGGTAACAGGCAAAACAAATCAGCAAGGATTTAATGTATCTATTGCTAATGAAAGAAAAGCAAATAATGGAAGCCAACCTATTTCAGGGTTTGGTTTTTTTACTTGTAAGTGCTGTGAACAGCCCAGTTGTACATCTAGAGAATTGAGTGTTTCTGGAAGTCAGAGTACTTCCAAAATTCTTTCTGGACATCCTTTTTCTCAAATGAACCACTTACTTGAACCTCCTCAATTTGTAGTGGTGTGTAAAGCTACTTCTCTTCCTTCTCCCAACCAGAAGTATGTGCCCTGCATTTGGAGAGGAACCAGTGTCTGAACTTCCCTTTTAATAGACCTCATCTGATAGTTGTTTTTCAAATTTAAAATGTTTTTGTGAGTGTGGCTGCCAAAGAGCAAAGGATTAAGTTGCTTACTTGGGCACTGCAATGGAGTTACTCTAATATTCATACATATTTGTAATTCCTGACCTAAGTTTTGCTTAACATATTACATGATAAAAGTTTCATTAGGAGGTACGGTTTAGAAAGTCTGTGTTATTGTTGCTACCTTGATTTTTAAATGTCAGAGAAGTCAGAGATTGGTTATATGCTACAAAAAGGTCAGTGAGGCTATGTATAAATTGTGTAGAATTTCACAAAAGGGCAAATCATCTTTTGCAGCTGCCACTGAACAAGACTTAATTTTAATGTTTTGTGACAAGAGTTCTCCATTAGAAAACAATCATACTAAAGGTCAGTTAGGTAAAGTAATGGAAATGTCAAAGTTAAACTTACTTTAGAAGTCACACAACTCAAGAAATAAAATACTTTGCAGCTCTGCTTATGAGTCTGATGTAATTAATTTACCATGGACTATTCTCCAGATTATTAACTTTAAAATCTTACAGTGTACCCAGATGTACTTTACAAAGTTAAGTGGGTTACAAACATGTCTTATCACCACAGACAACTTAGTGATGAATCCAAGTTTCAAAACAGTTGTTCTATTCAGCCAAGCCAACTGGAATTAATTTAATTACCTTTATTCATATGGAACCAGCAGTGTATCCCACATCGGAAGCACATCCTTCTAATCAGGAGAAAAATTACTGACTTACATTTCATGCCAAGAAAAAAACCCTGTTTTTTGCTCTAGATTTGGCAGCAAGTTTTGTGCATGTGTTCCTGTAACAACTGTGCTTATCCCCCATGAGTTACTTGAGCTCATGTTGTAGTTTGATTTATTCACATTAGCTGCACAAGAACAAGAATTCAGATGGAGGCCCTAATTCCTCTGTATGTAGAATACTTTCATGCAGTTTTTCTTAGCTAACTGAAAATAATTGTGATCATAAATCAAAATGCATTTTTCCTCAATGTAATCTTAATGGGATAATTTAGTGGGAGCTGCACATTATTAGAACTCTTTCTGAAACCTTGCAAATAGTAATTTCAGAACTTTATGTTGCTTTGATAGGTGGCAACTCTAGTTTGGTAGTTCTGGAAAAAATCAAACCTGTGTAGTCATGTATTTCCACTAACGTGCAGGAAGTTAAGCATTTTACATGGAGTCCACATTGCTGCTGCTTCTCCACCAGTTAAAATGTTTTCTTTTTTATCTCGTTCATGATCTACAGTGGTAATTACAATTGTGCAATTTTTTTAAACTAAGGAACTAGAAAAGATATTGGCAAGGGAGTCATCTGCTCAAAACAAACACAAAGCTTCAGTCTGCTTCTGAAGTTTAACAACATTTTCCTGTGGAAATCTGTGTTCACTGAGCTGTCTGAATCTGCCCAGCAGGAAGAAGGAGGACTGGGGCTGTTCTCTTAGAAGCAAAGTGCAGGACTGGCTCAAGTTGGCACACGTCTCTTGGGGGGTAACCTTGGTGGGCAGCTTAGTATCACAGCTGCTTGCTCCCTGCCGATTGGGCCAGGGGAAGAGAAAGGAATTGTAAAAGTGGAGAAAACTTTGTGCTTCCACCCCAGGCCAGTCAATTCCAGGTGTGTTGGACACCCCTCCAGGTAAAAGCAAATTGTGGCCTGCACTCTGCTGCCGAAGGGAGGCAGGAGAACATGTTAGCAATACCCATTGTGGCACACCACTTGGCTGCCTTTGACTCCAGCGCATACTGGGTTTCCAGCGCATCTCGTGAAGTGGCACAATTTGATTCAGGCCACAGGAGTCCACTGCTAGCTTCCACCCCAGGCACCCTGTGTCTGCCATTGGTCCCCTTTGAGCATGTTCCTATGTGCCAAAACGAGAGAGCCTGGAAAACCAGCATGTTTTCTTGACAGCCATCTCTAGAGTACACAACTTGTCCAGACGCATTTTAATTATTCACTATTCATTGTTTGGGTTTTACGATTCTTTGCATGCAGGGTGGAGGTAGATTTTTTTTCTATATGGAATTTATGCACTGCAAGTTTCTAAAAATGATCAAGTTCAACTATTTTCTTATTTTCTTTGGATTTAAAAGAGCATGCAAGCATAGGATAAACTAACCAGTTGTGTAGTTTTTCTTCTACTTTGCTACCTTTTTAACCCTTAGCTGTCTTGAAACAGAAAAAACCCAACCAAACAAACAAAATCTCCAAACGCTGTAATCATGCACTAAAGCACAACAGTCTGCATTAAAATAATACCAGCTTTAAAACAAAAAAAGACTAACCCAGCCAGAAACTTTACTCTAACCTCCACAATGAAAAGTGAGTGAACCATGAAGAGCTGCATCTTGCTACACCCCACAAACCCCAGGTTGCCAGGCAGCCTTTCCATTGTGCAATTAGAAGTCGTCTCTGTTCACTAAATGGCAAGTGCACTGCAATATGAAATAACGGTACTGCAGGAAGCTTGTACAGCTAGGGCTTTTTAAAACCTTTCAGAACTGAGTCAGCCCTTAGCTGCAGTAATTACAGCAAAGTTCCCAGTTAGGCAGAGATTAATGATTTTGCAGGTGGCAGAGCAGTTCTAAGCAATTTTTCATAGATACTGAAATGGTTTCTGCTGGCAGGCAGTCATGTGCCACCAGCTGCCATTCTGTAATGGCTGTCAGCCATGACACCGCTTAGCATATGCTACCTTACACCATCCTACCCATGAGCTTGTTACAAAGAGCCAAGTGTCCAAACTCAAGCCTGATCCTCACCTGGCTTAACTTGCACCCCGCTCACCTGAGGCTGGTCCTTCAGAAGCTGGAGGTGCAGCCTACCCAGTGGGTGGGTCTCTGTCAGCAAGACACTGCCCGAGGCACCTCCAGCACACCACTTAGGGGCTTCATGGCTTTCAGCCTCCTCAAGAGCATGCTGCCTGCACCGGCAGTTGTCACTCCCGTTATTGTAGCTTGCCTGCTTCTCTGGGAAACCAGCCGCCTGCTCAAGTTCACTGCAGCTAAAGACTACCCTGAGACCACCACAGCAGACACCTACATGCTTATGGGGCACATTCTTCCGCCTGTGGAGGTTGAAGTCCCCCACAGCACCGACAAGCTTACAGACAAAGCCAATCAACCCCTCCAGCAAGTAGTGAAAGACGAAGACGCGGCTGGGATCAGAGTGCTGATTGCCGGGGCTGGTGCCTAGGCCACCCGATGCTTCCTGCCGGCATCTACCGGCTGAGCCTTTCCCCCCTCGGGCAGCGATCCACCGCCAGCCCAGTCCCAGCACAAACCCCAACTACAGAGCGCCTGCCTTTGGCGCGAAAAAACCCGTGAGGGAAGGGGGAGCTAGAGCGTCGGGGAGGGGCTCTGCGGGACGGCGGTCGCCAATTGGCCGGCACAGCGGCGCACGTGGGGTGCGCTGTGGCGCGAACCGCTCTGGGGCCGGGCCGGGCTGGAATCTGAGCAGCGGTCGGCATGGATCTGGCGGTGGGGAGCGCGGGTGCAGCGCAGCAGCAACAGCAGCTCCGCGATGAGGTGGCCGAGAAGTGCCAGAAGTTGTTCCAGGACTTCTTAGAAGAGTGAGTGGAGGGGCTGGGCCCGGCGGAGGGTGGGCAGGGCCGCCAGAAGGCGGTGGGCCGCTGCCGGCCACTAGCGCCTCAGAGGGAGCCGCCATTTGGGTGAATCTTGTCAGGGCCTGTTGCCAGAACCTGCCGTGTTTCAGTCGGGAAAGCTCTCCTGTCATCTGGGTCCCCCGCTGGGACACTTCCTTGTCGTAGGTGTCTGCCTTGCAAGAGGTATAGGAGAAGAGCACGGTGCGCCTTGGCTGGCAAAATCCTCCCCAGAGAGGTTTTGTGAGCACTTTTTTAGGTGCGTTTGCTCCCTTCCAAAGACATTTTGTAACAGCCAGGTTGAAAATCCCTCCCAGGGCTCGGTTGTTACACCTTAATACATCTGGCTTTCCACGTTTTGCTTCCCGAGGGACCCATCAGCAGCAAACAAGGGAACTGTTAACATCACCTTGAGGAAACAAAACCCGGTTTGCTGGTGCAGAGTCGTTGTTAAATCATAAGTAAGTTTCTGTGGAGCAAACCTGTTGTATGGAGTGCAGGCCCGGTGCTTCTGTGCTGAGCGGTTGATAGAACAGATGCAGCAAGGGGGCGGACGAAATATTGTTGGAAAGGCGTTTGCAAGGGACTGTGGGATGCTGTCGTTCTCTTGCGCACTCCTCAATGTGTGTGATCCTTTTCCTCGCCTTCTCTCCTGAATTCAGAAGTATCTGATTGTATTCGATTGCTGCCTGATGTGTGACTGTGAAACGTTTTCCTGAATCACTTTCAGGTTCCAGAACAGCGATGGGGAGGTCAAATACTTGCATGATGCTGAAGAACTGATTCGACCAGAGCGGAACACTTTGGTTGTAAGCTTTGTGGATTTGGAGCAGTTCAATCAGCAGCTCTCAACCACTATTCAGGAGGAATTTTACAGGTAAGGTGTACCTGAGAGTTTAGCAATGCTGCGGTCTCATGACATCTTTTACATGTTATATAAAAAATGAAAGGTTTGTCTGCTTCTGTATCCTGAAAACACATTTAAGAATTTTTTTTTTTTTTTTTTTCTCTGTACTGGATCAGAACTTATTTCTGAATGGATTCCTTTCTGGAAACCCTTAGCTAGCTAGGCAACTGCATTTATGCTGATAAAGAAGTAGGTGGGAATAAGGAATAAACTCTAGAAGTAGGAATAAGGAATAAACTCTGGAACTTCTTGCTCTGAAAATGCTTTGTGAGTCAGTGGCTTATTTGAGGATCCTCTCCTTAGTACAAGGAGAACAGTTTTATAAAATGAGACTTTAAAAAGTCAGTTTTCAGACAATAAAACAAATGGCATTATTTTGCAATAATCACTTACTTAGTATATTTAGATTGGATTTTATGTGTTCCTACAGTAATAGGGCAATAAAAGCCAGAACCTGGAAATGTATGATACAAGCCTTTGGCGTTGTCTAAAGCAAAGAAGACATTTTGATAACTTCTTTAAAATTTTAACTTCTTTTCTGTATTTCAGGGTTTATCCTTACCTCTGCCGAGCAGTAAAGACTTTTGCCAGAGACCACGGAAATGTTCCTGCAAACAAGGATTTTTATATTGCATTCCAGGATCTACCTACCAGGCTCAAGTAAGATGATAACTAATTCCAAAAACTTGTGCATTTTTACGAGTGGAAAAGAAGTGTCAAAACATACTGGAACCGTTTCAGTAATACAGTGTGAAATGTACAGTTGACCAATACAATTACAAAGAAGTTACCTGATCTTGTGCAGGTTATCTTTTGAAACATTTTTTCATTTGTGGAACATACTCTGATACTTACATTCATTATAGTCCTCAAACAAATGTAACTTCTTGAACTTAAACAGTAATTTAGAGTATGCTGCTGTTGAAGTACCAATGAAGTAACTTTTACATTGGTTTGACCTTTAATATTAATCCAAAAGTTTATGTAAAATCATAAAATGAGAATATATTCTAGTAGCCTTGCTTCTTGTGTCTGGTAAAATTGTTCTTTAGTCACAGGCTGAATGAAACTAGGTTGCATGTTAGTACTTGGATAGTATCCTGGACCTAAAAAATGTCAACTCAATAATTTAATCGTTTTGAATTTCTGTTTTAAAAAGAATCCGAGAATTAACTTCAGCAAAAATCGGCTCACTGATGCGTATCAGTGGACAGGTGGTGCGTACCCACCCAGTCCACCCTGAGCTTGTAAGTGGAACTTTCATGTGCCTCGACTGCCAGACAGTGATTAAAGATGTGGAACAGCAATTTAAATACACGCAGCCAAACATCTGCAGAAACCCAGTCTGTGCCAATAGGAGGAGATTCCTGCTGGACACAAACAAATCAAGATTTGTTGATTTCCAAAAGGTACAGTGATGAGATCAAGGGATGATGACAGATACAGATGTGGTAGTTGAAAGGTGTTGCTTGTACTGCTGCACATTGAAGACTCTTAATTTTGGTTCTATCAATATCAAGAAAAGACTTCAAGAGAAAGCACTGGAATTTATGCGGATAGTTTCTTTCTTTCTATGGAAGGCTTATGTTTAAGCATGGGACATTATGAATATTATCAAACCAGTTTTGTTGTATGATGTTTATTGTCTAAGCCACTGAAAAACTACATATTCGAGCCACTGCTAGTTTCGTGTTGCAGGTACATCATGTCTAGTTGTTTCTTAGGAAAAGGTGTGTCTTTTAGCATCTGCAGTGTTTTACTCTTCCCAAGTGATTTTTCTCCAACAAATCCTCAGCACTTCACATCCTGCAATAATATTTTGTGTCAGTCACGTTAACCAGACTCTGCAAGTTGCTTTTCCTAGACCTCAGAATTGCCATTGTGGCCACTGTGTATCCTCTTAAGTTTCTCCAAGACTCCACAGGTACTGATTAGTGAAGGGATTTTTGGTTGTTTGTCTTATCGTAGGAGACATTTCATGGTTGATGTGGATGGCAGCAATCAAAGGCTACTTACTGTGTTTGTTTGCAGCTTAGCTTTTGAAACAGTTTCAGATTTGGTGACATTTACTAAGTGCTTAATATTCTCTCCCTCCTCAGGTTCGCATTCAGGAGACGCAGGCTGAGCTGCCACGTGGTAGCATTCCTCGCAGCGTGGAAGTGATCTTGCGCACAGAAGCAGTGGAGTCTGCTCAGGCAGGTGACAAATGTGACTTCACGGGGTCACTGATTGTTGTGCCTGATGTGTCCCAGCTCTCAACACCAGGTTTGTTGGTACTGCTCATGACCTTGACGAGATGTCCTTTCCCACTTACTCTGGGAACTGCTATTCTGACTCCCACTCTAATGGCAGGCGTGCGTGCAGAAACCAGCTCCCGGGTCAGTGGGACAGAGGGCTATGAAGCTGAAGGCGTCCGAGGACTTCGTGCACTTGGAGTCAGAGAGCTGTCGTATAAGCTAGTCTTTCTGGCTTGTTATGTTGCACCAACAAATCCACGGGTGAGTCTGGGAAAAAAAAAATAGATTTTAAAGGTACTGATGATTTGTGCTGTGTATGGCTTTACCTCAGATTAGGGAGTGGGAATGGGTACGTATGTGTATCACCTTCCTGTGCATTTGACTGTCTATATACTGATTAGATTTATACAGCAGGTTTTTTTTATTCTTTATTGTGCATAGCAGTTTTTGTAGATGCGATTATTTGCCAATGTTATCAGTGTATCAGTTCTAAAGAGGTAACTGATCCATTCATTTCTGTTCAGTTTTCCTCCATTTCTGCAGCATTTGCTTTTCTTCCAGGAAATCTTGGAGGTTTGTTTCATTTTGTCATAAGGAAAACAGTGATCCTTCTTGTTCCCTCTTGTTTATCACATAATATCTTGGGATGTTACTGCAGCATAATAAATAATATCGACTGTGGCTGGGTTAAAATATCATGGTATGATATTTTAATCGACAGTTCTGCTAGCAGCTTCACCATCACATACATTAAAACCAGTGTCTGTTATTTTCCGAGTTTAAAGATTT
The DNA here is from genome assembly GCA_009867235.2 of Psittacus erithacus. Lineage (NCBI taxonomy): Eukaryota > Metazoa > Chordata > Aves > Psittaciformes > Psittacidae > Psittacus > Psittacus erithacus. Next base: position 16,053 of record WYDI02021327.1, on the reverse strand, counting down.
CCTGACTCATTCTAGAGGAATGAAGACCTTGTAAATTCCAGTTATTGAAGAATGCTTACAAAGGCAAATTTTAGCCAGAGGAAGGAAGCAGTACTGGTTTACTTGCTTTTTAATCTGTGGACACGCGTGTCTTTTTGATTTTCAAAGTAACTGAAGTTACACTCTTTTCATTTTGCCCCATAGGAAATTGTCTATTTTTAAATGTATAAGGCAGTGAGCTTCCTTAGCCTAAGGTCAACTTTTCTGAATGTATTCCTTCCATTCAGCTTACAGAGCAAGTTTTTGTAACCTGCTGTCTGCAGTACTCTCATTCAGTAGTGACCACATTACTACTTTGTTTGTCTCTTTTTGTTTAGTTTGGTGGAAAAGAGATCCGAGATGAAGAGCAGACTGCTGAAAGCATTAAAAACCAAATGTCTGTGAAAGAGTGGGAAAAGGTGTTTGAAATGAGCCAAGATAAGAACCTTTACCATAATCTGTGCACCAGCCTCTTCCCCACTATCCATGGTAAGAGTCCATTTGTTGCTTCAGAGAGGGAAGATGTCTCTTGGGAAAATATGAGCTCTTTTTGCTGTCTGTGTACTGCTGTTTGGGAAAACTTGAGAGCTATATGCAAACTACCACAAACTCTCTCTTCCAGCACTGGTTTTGCTGGTAAACGAGAATCTATTTCCTGAGTACTTGCTATGCTTAATCATTAAGGCCTTCAAGATATTAGTCAGAACAGTTGTTTTTGCTATTGGGTGATCTACCAGACCCTACATAAAGTTGACTGTTGGGTGTGAGCTCTATTTTATATGGGCTTCTTTCAGAAAATTTAAAGGTTCCACATAGTTGTATGCTCTTGTACATGTATGTGCATGTTTGCAGTTCTTTTTGGCTCAGAGCTAGTTTGAGGACGTATTTTGGTTATATCTGAAAAGTTTGATCAGCTGAATTCGGTTCATATTCTGAGCCTCTGTAGCATCAAGGAATTCAGCTGCTTTCTGAGTCATTCTGCCCTGAAGCTAAATCAAGCACATAAATGCAGTTTTAGAGGATGTTTAGCAAATAGGTAAACTCTGAGCAGATGTACCCAAATGCTCTAAAATTCTAGTGGGGTGCAGTTTCTTTTAAATAGGAAGAATGTTGTGTGTTCTTTTGGATTTTTAGTTGAGTTGTCTGTTCTGGGGCAGGTAATGATGAAGTGAAACGTGGGGTCCTGCTGATGCTTTTTGGTGGAGTTCCTAAGACCACTTCAGAAGGCACTTCATTGCGTGGGGACATCAATGTTTGTGTGGTTGGTGATCCAAGTACAGCCAAGAGTCAGTTTCTGAAGTAAGCATCTCATTAAAACAAAGTATTTAACCATTGTCCAGAGTGACAAGAGCTATAAATGTGAACTGTGCTTTTTCCATGTTAAAGGAAAGGGAAGTAAAACATTTAAGAATATTATCCAAGAATTGTTTGGGTGTGGTTGAAGTATTTGAACAGGGCTGAAGCAAACTCAAGTCCCTGTGATAATCACAAAGAATGAAGTATTAATTTCTACATTTTTTCAAATGACATTGTGTATTAAAGTACAGAATTTATTTCGCATATAAAATATCAGGCAAATGAAATAATTATTTCTGCCCCCTCCCCCATTTGTTAGCTTTGTCAGAGTGGGTAGGTTTCAGCCCTTTGGACAAATAGACAACTGTTAGCTCTGAAAAATAATTATGAAATAAATATGGTTTATGCTGCATCTTCTAATGCTTTTTAATTGGAAATTTTTTTCAATATGGTTTTATTTTGCCATGCTGTTCATTGACCTCAGCTTCATGGAGAAACAATGCAGAGGTCCTTGCAGCATGTGCTGCAACTCAGAAATATAGAAGCACCACAAAAATTGCCTTAGGCTGCTTGTGGTCGGTCTCGCTGCTTCTTTCTATGAAGCCATTTGTTCCTTTTTCCTGTGAGCTGTGTTTGCTTGTGAAGTCAGCAGAAAACGTGTGGGAAATGGGCTGGATTATTTTTCCTGCTGGTGTATCCACAGGTGAATAACAGACTTGTGAGAGACTGCAGTTAGATAAGGGTTAGTTTCCAAGGTTTGCTCAAACATCATTAGAGATGAGAAGGCCTACCTAAATATTAATTGCTTTCCGAAGGCAGGAGCAAGTCGTGGCCTGAGAGGTTGAAAACAGCTCTGTATTACAGTTGTCTTGTTTCTGCAAGTTTTAATTGGACTTTAAGTTCCTCCCTGTTATTCCTCTCCTTAGGCATGTAGATGAGTTCAGTCCTCGTGCTGTATACACCAGTGGAAAAGCCTCCAGTGCTGCTGGTCTGACAGCAGCTGTTGTGAAAGATGAAGAGTCTCATGAATTTGTCATTGAAGCTGGAGCACTGATGCTGGCAGATAATGTGAGCCCAGGAACTAGGGTTCCTGCATCCTGGAGTGGTTTTGATTAATGACAGAGTGACAAATTGTCTTGAAAGATGCTTTTTTTTTTTTTCCCCCCCAAAGTGATTGAACTGGGGTGACATTATTTTTTTATTGCACTGCAGGGGGTTTGTTGCATTGATGAATTTGACAAAATGGAACTGCGGGATCAAGTAGCCATTCATGAAGCAATGGAGCAGCAGACTATATCCATTACTAAAGCAGGAGTAAAGGTAGTTTGCGTTATTCCTCTGATTGTCTAGTCTGTACTATCACTGGACTGTTTGTTACATGTACTGATCTAGTATCATCTGTCAGATTCTCATGTCGGCTGCCTCACTGTGGCAGAACAGAGATCAGTTGCCTGCAAAGTTTTTGTGTCACATACCCCAGGAAAAAAAAAAAACATCAGAAATGTTACTGAAAGGGAAAAAAAATGTAGTAGAGGACAGGAAACAAAACGAGAAAATCCTAACTTTGAAGTAACCCTGGCAGAGGATATAGATCTGTGCATGTTTGTATAAACATGTATTTGCACTATGAGAAATGGAGCGTTGTGAGAAGGAATTTTAAAAGTTTGTTTCAGTATTGTTGGCAAGAGTGTGACAGTGTTAATATATTGATACATCAAACTGTTTCTTGGGACCAAGACCTGGTTAAAAAGAGCTGTTTAGAAGAATCTGGGTTCTTCTGAGGACTGATGGTTGTAGTACCTCCATTGAAACGTTATCTAAAAGATATTATGCTGACCTATTCAAATTGCAATGAGCTGATTTAGCAAGTGGTCACAGATATTCTCTTCTTCTCTTTTTATTCATATTTTTCACTGCCAGGCTACCCTGAATGCCAGGACCTCCATTTTGGCTGCAGCAAACCCAGTTGGTGGGCACTATGATAGATCCAAGTCACTGAAACAGAATATAAACCTGTCAGCTCCCATTATGTCTCGCTTTGATCTTTTCTTCATTCTCGTGGATGAATGTAATGAGGTAATTTTAAGAAACTGTCAGATAATTTTTGTCAGAAAATGTCTCTGGAGGTTTCTAGTCTAACCTCACACTCAAAGCAGATCATAGAGAACAGGTTGACCTGGTGAGTTTTGAGTATCTGCAAGGATGGGGATTCTGCAGTCTCTCTAGGCTCCTTCTGCAATGTTTGACAACTCTCACGCATTTAAAAAATAACTTTCATATCTAATCAGAATTTCTCATGGTTCAGTTTGTCATTATGTAATTCTAAGAACAGTCTGACTTCATCACATCTATACTCACCAATAAGGCAGTTGCTTTTTTTTCAAGCTGAGCAGACCCAGTTTTTTCAGCCTCTATTCATACATCATGTGCTTCTGCCCTCTAACCATCTTGGTGCCATCTGCAATTTTAGGTGAAGCTGATCTAATGCAAGTATCTTGCTTCTGCTTTTCTTCTCTGTGTGCAAATGTAAAAGCTGGCAGTACAAATTTGAACATGCTTTGTTGAATACAAGGATACTGCCTTTTCATTTTGTAGTGATTTGACCTGAAAACTTAACACCATTAGTAATTTTTCACAAATCACTGGTCACTAATGTTAAGACTGCTACCACCTGTCTATGTGGCATTTGCCTTGGGAATGTGTGTGATAGAGAAGTTAATGTTGGTTCAGCACTGTTCTCTCCACTGTTTTGCTCAGAGTGATTATCTAATTGAGAAGGGGCTGATGAAAGAGAGTAGGCTGAAAAGGAAGAAAGCAGTTCCCACACTGCAGAGTGCTGCTTCTGCCTGTTCTGTGGCTAAGTTGTAACCCAGGAGAGTTCCAAGAGGTTATAAATCCTAAAACTGTCTTTTGTCCCTTCTCTGCTATGTTTCCTTCAATTAAAAACCTCCCTGACATTTTCCTGAATCTTCTGGCAGAGAGTCTGGCTTTTGGGAAGGCTAGCTCTTCCTTGAGGATTGCAAGTGAGGGAGGGGAATGGGAAGGAAAAATATAGCTGCTGCTTTGATATTTGGCTGACGTTGTGAAAGTGATCTGACAGAGCAATAATATCCCAGGTTACAGATTACGCCATTGCCAGACGCATAGTGGATCTGCATTCCAGAGTAGAAGAATCTGTTGATCGTGTCTATTCATTAGATGATATCAGAAGGTATCTGCTGTTTGCAAGACAGTTCAAACCTAAGGTAATTCTATTTTCCTGTATAAGTTGTTCTGTATGAGGGAGATCCAAAGGAACAGTAGCATGCTTTTTTTTTCTGGTAAATGCAAAGACACTTAGTGTAATGTTTTCTCAAGAAAAGAGCTGTAAACTCAGTTATTATCTAGGAACATCACATAATTCTGGAGCTATGTACTTTGGGGTTATTTTTTTTAACTCCAGTAATCCAGCCAGCCCAACTGAGACTGTTTCAATCAGTAGTCTTAACTCTGGTGGCAGTTGTTAACCTCTGTCTTGAACAATTGAGGGCTTGTGTCATAGCTTTCGCATACTTCAAGGGCATGGGTTATTCAAGACAATTGCTGCAGAGGTTTTTGAATTTCATTGATGTATTGCTTAATGTCTTTATTTAAAAGAATACTGTTCCTCGATATTTGTTTGCTTTCGTTGTGGTAAAATACAGAATATGGGAAACTGTTCGGAGTACAAATTTTTGTGGTCTGTCCAAATAGCAGCTTTGGAGGGACTGTGTGTTACATTTTTCAGAAGTTTTTCTAATATAGTTCCTCTCAAATGGAAGGAGAGGACACCCTCCCTTACAGAGTTTTGAAAATTCCCATTTCATTTCCATGTGGTGGAGAGTTTGTTTTCCAGCTGGGTCTGTATGTGTGCAGATAGATTCAGGCTAGGAAGTGTGTATGCAAAGCTGTAGTGAGCATTAATATATGGAACGTATGCTTGTATGTTCATTTGCATGCAGAACGAGAGGTAAAGAAACATAGAGCAGTCTAGTAGAGACAGGCATGAATTATGCCCAGAAGCAAGTCAGTGGAACAGAAAACCAGAAAATATCAAAAATCTGCTGTAAAATTATTAGTGTGTCAAGGTACTTACTGTAATATCATTGTTGCTGTAACAGTTATTATAGTATCATTTTAACATAAGATCGTCATATTTATCTATAATATATATAGCATAGAATATTTCAGAGAAAAGCAATAGCTAGTACAAAAACATCTGGGGACTGCCAATCTAATGCAAGAAGAATAAGGTTTAATACTTTTAACGTGACAAACTGTCATACTATCTGGATGTCACAAAGATATCTAAGGAGTCCGAGGACTTTATAGTGGAGCAGTATAAACGACTGCGGCAACGTGACGGCTCTGGAGTGACAAAGTCATCCTGGAGAATCACAGTGCGACAACTGGAAAGCATAATTCGGCTGTCTGAAGCTATGGCCCGTATGCACTGCTGTGATGAGGTATCATATTTTTGATGAAAGTCTGCATAAGTGTTTAAATAAATGTTGTGGGAGCTCTGGCTGTACTGTTCAGCTGTGGTAATGTACATATTCAAATCCTGGGGGTGAAGAGGAGAGCTTGGATCATGTTTTCACTTGTGATGTTGTCACACTCTGAATTTGTATGCCAGAAATACTGGTTTTAAGGTATGTCTTATAAAACTGAGATCAGCTGGTCCAAACTGAGAACTTGCACATTTTTGCATTACAGTTGCATCAGCCGTCTCAGCCTGTTACCTGTCAAATCATGACAAACAGGGTCTATGTGACACATGCAGTGGCAGAAACTTGCTCACTGGTTGTGTAAGAAGGGCACCCACTGGGTTCTTTTTAATTAAATTCAGCTTATACAGAAATAGATGGCTTTTAGCTTATGGCTTAGGTAGAGATGTTTTTTCCAGTTTTTGCTTTTAAGTTTCGGAGGAGAGTCTCATTAATTACTTTTTTTTTTCCCCCCCATGTTTTTGTTCAGACCCATTTCTTTCGTGTTTCTTGCTCCACTGATCTTTCTTCAAAAATGTTCTTGGCTTACGTAAAATTTTTATCAGCTCCACATGATTGCTGAAGCCTGAAAGATTCATCAGGCTGCTTATTCCCTCTATAACCTTGAGTGAACTCAGAGGAGTTGTAGTAGGATATAATTTGACTTGTAGAGTCTTTGCTCCTTAGGATTAATCAGGTGAAATAGGTAAAAAAAAAAAATCTGTCAGAGGTGAGTTTCTGGAGCTGTTGGGGGGAAAAAAGCTTTAAACACTAGCTTTCAGCCACCATGCCTGTTTAATACATGGAGGTTTTTTTGAGTTTGTTTGTTTTTGGTTTTTTTTGTTTTTGTTTTGTTTTGGTGGTTTTGTTTTTTTTTTTTTCAATTCTCACCCAGGTTCACCCAAAACATGTGAAGGAAGCTTTCAGGCTTTTAAACAAGTCCATAATTAGAGTTGAGACTCCTGACATCAATTTGGACCAAGATGATGAACAGCAAATGGAGGATCAAGAGGAGCAAGATGGAGTTAATGGTAAACTACTTGTAGAGAATTTTTTCAAAGGGGAAGGTCCTTTCAGCCTTTACAACTCACCTCTTTTGAGTATATGCTTTTTTTCAGCTTCTTACCTGTTTCCCATCTAAGGACTCTTGACTTCTACTCTAACTTGCTTACTTCTTCAGCCTCCTTGTGAGTCCACTCGCTTGGTTGGCTAATGCAACACTTCAGTGGATCAGAGCCTCGAACAGTTAAAAGATGTTACAGATTTAAACCTGAGCATGTATCCAAACAGGTGAAGCAGAAGCTCCAGCTGGGATCAGTGGTGTAGTGAATGGGATCAATGGCCATTCTGAGGACGTGAACAAGGATGTTGCGCCCAAAGCTTCTCTTAGACTGGGCTTCACTGAGTATCAGCGAATTTCTAATCTCTTGGTACTGCACCTTAGGAAAGCAGAGGAAGGTAAGTATTTTTTTTATTAAAAAGATGGCAGACCCTGAGTTCAGGGGGCAACTGTTACTACATCTCATGCTGTTGCACTTGGGATTTTCACTCCTGCTGAGACCAAACTTGTTAGATCAGGTGTGAACCTGTACTTATGTGGCTAAACTACATCTGATGATACAGATAACTAGCTCTTGTACTTCAGTCTTTTATTGAAACCCCGGAAGTCAAGTAGCATGTCAACAGAGCAGATCCAGGAAAGGATTTGTAGCATTTACTGGTTTAAACTAACTAGAAGAGTCAGCAGCAGTGAAAATTGTTAGCAAGACCTTTAGTGTGTGCCAGCAGCCGCAGCCTAAAATATGTACTTCTTAACCAAATAGCTGCAATGTGCCAAACGGATGCTTCATTCTTAAGATGAAGTATTTCTCTTGCAATGAGGCTGTAATGAAATGCAGCAGGTGTCTCATATTATATACCAATGCCACAAAATTTTGGAAGGATGTGGAGACTACAGTACATGTTCAAAATGCTGTGTACATGTAGAAGGATGACTTCTTCAGCGTTCTGTGGCAGTGATTTTATTTTGCCCTCACTTACAGCAAACTTGCATGAGACCTTACAACTACTTTTTCTTGAAGCTGAAGGCTGATGTGGTAGCTAGGCTGTTCACTTGATTTGTAAGCTACGTGGATGCATAGACCTGAAAGCTTCAATTCTCAGTCTAAATATCTCTAGTTAAACCATAATACAGCAGCCTCCTGTACAAAACACGATGTTTTAAGAAACAGAAGAAAGTTTGAACATCTTAAAAAGTATGTTTCTTTTTTCAGCATTGTAAATGTTAACATATAAATGCTTTTCTCTTACACTTTGAATGGTATCTTACTGATGCTATGTTTATGCAAATTATTTTCTTTGCAGAAGAGGATGATTCGTCATTAAAGAAGAGTGAACTTATTAATTGGTATCTAAAGGAAATTGAATCTGAAATAGAATCTGAAGAAGAACTAATAAATAAAAAGAAGATCATCGAGAGAGTCATTGACCGACTTACACATTATGTACGTATAGAAATATGTGGATAACGAAAAAGGGTTTTAACTTATATGGTGCAGTGGTTCATTTTTAATAGGATACTTTCCTAATTTGAGAAATATGTTCTGTGCTTTTGTGTTATTGACTGATGCAGTATAAATACCTTATTTGTTTAATACCTGCTAAAATAGAGAAAACGCTGAAATAAGTTAGAGGTATGTACAAGTAAAAATTGAAACTACCATATTATGTCCTTATAGAAGTGGAAGTGATATTTTTCTGGTTTTCTATGGTGTTACCTATATATTAGGATACAGCAATACAAAAATTCAGTTTATTCAATGGATGACTAAATCATGGGGGCACTAGGGCAATTTGGAGGACAAAGTATGAAAATGTAAAGTACTTCTCAGTTTTAAAGACACAAAACCACTTAGACTGACGTGTTCCCAGAACGCATACAATATGTAAGAATTTTCCACTGAACATAATTGTTAAGATTAGGAACCTGTTAAAGAGGGAGTTCACAATTAAAAGGGTCAAATAATTTATCGTCAAGAGGTGCTACCAGAATAAAAAGGAAACGCCTTTCAAAAAGTACAAACAAACTTTTCTGTTCTTGTTTGAATACAAATTTTTGTCTGTTGCAGGACCACATTCTGATAGAACTGTCCCAGTCAGGACTGAGAGGATCCAAAGAAGAGGAGACTTTTGATGAAGATCCATACCTGGTTGTCAACCCAAACTATCTGCTGGAAGACTAAGGGCTGAGAACTGGATTATAGAGCTGCATGATTACTTGTTGGAAAATGCATTCTTTGCTTGCAAGGGTTTCTATACTATAGCTAACATCCTCAATTCCTATGAATGCTTTACTGTGGAATGTGCCAGTGTGCGGTCAGTAATACATGATTGCTCATTGACACTTGAGCATACCTGGAAAGTTTTTAAAGAAATTATGCATATATTAGCTTTGTTACTATTCTGGGTTTCAGTGCCATCATCCAGATCATGAGGAGAATCATGGAAGATGCTTCTGTTTTAAGCAAGAGGAATTTTGCATTGTTCTATTGTATTTAGTAGGATTTCTACACTATTGTTTTTTACTTTTTTTCTTATTCATAAATAAAATATCATTAAATGTCTGGGGGTGGATTTGTTGTCACTCATGTGTTGGGATTGCTATTTTCTATGCTTATGCTTTGAGGCTGAAAAAATAGTGATGCAAATGTTTAATGTCTTAAGAAAGATTAAATTTTTTGGGTGAGAGATGCTAGTTTTTATGAAGATTTTTACCTTCCATTAATGGGTAATGAGAAACTCTGATTCCTTCTCTTTCTTTTTAGATGGACTAAAGATGTGTATGCTCATGTTGCATGCGTAAAATAGAAAATTGAAAATAGCCGAGCCCAAAGCAAAGCTTAAGGTCAGGAGGTCAGAAACCCTCATCTTGATGAATGTCTGGACTTGTAAGTGACTTGAAAACTGTCGTCATTTGTGGGGGAAATTTAAGACTGTATTTGTAAACTTTTTTGTAGATTTTTTCTATAAGAAATTTTTACCTAAATTTCTGTTGTCATCAATTATTTGCTGTATGGTATGTGATTATTAAATAATCTATTAAGAATTAAAAATACCTGAATATTTGTCTTAGCCTGATACCAGCACCTAAGACACATTTTCTAATAGCATGAAAGATACCAAAGCTATATATTTTAAGTATAAATAGTGTGAAATAACTGTTTCTGAAGCAGATCCAGAAATGAAGCTGGTTCCTAAGACAGTTGTCGTCTTCCTGTTAGCCTCTCCCAACTTTGGAGAGATAGGCCTTAGTCTAACTAAGCGTATCATTAAGGGTAACAGTTATATTCAAGGCATGGAAAGAATCATAAATATTTCTTACCACTGACTCTGGCTGCAGTAACTTCTCTATTTCTTTTTTCATACACTGCATCGTGGCAATTGCTACATTTTGTTAAAAATCGCAGCCTACCTGCAACAGCAGTTTGATGTTATTCTGTATTGCTCATTTACTTTCAAAATAAGGACAGGAAGATGTTTGTGCTTCATTATGTATTTCTCCCTTCCCTCTCTGCACTCTTAGTTTGATAATAAATATTCTTCGCATGGGAGAAAGTATTTTTGCTGCTTCTCTTTTCCCAGTTCTATGTATGTGCTTCATAGGCTAGAAGGGGTGTTTTCTTTTCTGAGTCTACGCTGCTTTACTGAATAAGCAGCAGGTGGTGCTGTAAAGTTCCTGTTCAAACTTGCTATTCGAACATGGGGTGGAGGAGAGAGTAATTAGAGACCTGTTCAGAAGGCTAAGCACAACGTATCAGCAGTGTTTTTCAGCTTCTCAAGAGTTCCTAAAAAAAGTCTGGGAATCAACCCAAGGTCAAAGTACACAAGTTACAATCCCTGTGTAAACTATAAGATTTGCTCTTTGAGTAATAGCAGATGTTTAGAGATGTTTTCTACTATAACATAAAGATAATGCTTGACAGAGTAAATAAGTTGCCCAGATAATTCCAGGTAAGCTGTAGATAAAAAGCCAGGTGTTAAACTTAGAGATGGAACTGATTTTTCAATATAGTTATGTAGAATTTTGTGTTTAGTTGATCTAAACATGTTCTGTATTTTGGCAACATGTTCGCAGCTCTTCAGTTTTGCTGTATTTGAATGTAAAAAAGTCGAGTTATCTCTTCCCTGCATTAGTTCAGGCAAGTGATCTAGCTCAGGTATGTATCTACCCTGCTGAGAGTGCATAGGTTTTCAAGGCTGAAGGAAGGAGTACTTTGGAAAGCAATAAAATGATATTTGAGTTTCTTGATGTCATTGGGACACATTGTGGCTGCTGCCTGAATTCACGTAGTACTTTTCGAAGTGGGAGAGATACTACATCTCAGATTTCCTTTCTGCAACCAAGAATTAGAGCACAACCTGCCTGTTGCAATCCTGTACTCTTTGAGCTGTGATGAAAAGCATTCTCTATTGATTTTATCTTCCCCTGAAATGGAAGCAGTATCAGCCCATGTCAATTGATGTCAAGTTTAAAGGGGAACCTGTGTTTTTTGTATTCATCTGTTTGTGCATCTTTTGATTAAAGGTCCTGATCTGTTACCATTTGTTATCATATCTACTGTCAGCTAATTCTAGGAACATTTATCAGTGAAATAGATAATTTCAGTTAAATATTACTTGTACTGTAATATAAGTAGTGTGGAATAAGTTTCTGAAGCAGTTGCAGCAATGGAGCTGATGTGTAAAATAGTCTGCTTCTTTCTATTAGTCTCTCTCAGCGTTGGGATAGATGGGAAATTTGCTCAGGATTTTATCACCATTGCAGGACCTCTACCCAGTGAGTTTGTAAATAGATTGTATTTGCAGGACCAAGTCCTATCGAAGAAAGATCAGGGCCTTGCTGTGGCTGAAGCCCATGGTTACCTTTGCCAGCAAGATCTTGTGGCTTCTGAGCTGCCTCAGTACCTCTCCCACCTTCATGAGATTGGGGTGACGCACTACAAAGTCTTCCTTCCATGGGCACACATTCTTCCCAAGGGGGATGCCAGGAAGCCGAATGAAGCTCAAGTGCAGTGCTACCAGAAGCTGCTTGAGACCCTGGTTGCCGCAAAGCTCAGGGGAGTGGTAGTTCTGCATCACCAGCATGTCCCTGGTGCTGTGGCTGCGCAGGCCATGGGTTGGAAAACCAATGCTTTTGCTGACTTTTTTGCGGAATATGCTGAGTTCAGCTTCCATGTTTTTGGGGACCTGGTTGATATGTGGATCACCTTCAGCGACCTGCCAGAGGTCCTTAAAAGCCTGCCTTATGATGACCCCCAGTACCGGGCCTGGGCCCTAGTTGCAGCTCATCAAAGAGCTTACACCATCTACCATGAGAAATATGCACCAGCAGGTAAGGAGAATGGGGAGAGGGATTGTTTCTATGTGACCTTTTCACAAACATTTTGTGATGGGATTAAATGGCAACTGCTACATCAAACTTTGAGTATGCTATCAGTGGTTTCAGAATTACATAGAAATCCTTGAATAACAGAGTCCTTCAAATCCCTTATGTTGATAATTGGTTTATAATTTACTGGTAATTGCATTTTGCTGGAAATAATTGCCAAAGTAGTTGGAGACAATATATATGTGTATGTGTGAATATTTATGGTTAATCTTTTAAGCATCAGGGAAGTTTTAAATAGCCTCCAGTTAATTTGAGCAGCAGAAACCAGTACTTCAAACCCACACTTTATAATACTTCTGTATGCTTTTTCTCAGTTTTTCACAGATGTCCATGTGCTCTTAATTTAAAGACCAGCAGATGCACCAGATTAACTGTTCATATAACAACAAATGTGTTGAATAATAAATGTGGGACTGAGACTTATGAAGAACCTTTTATCCCTGCCCAGTCATCTCATTTTTAAAACCTTATTACTTATTTCAATGTCATTGAAAACTGGGATTGCAATTGCTACAATTTCAGCTAAGAGAGGAAGATCATGACATCAGTCAGCAGCTGTGCTAATCTCTTACGTATGATGGATGCAGGCTTTTTCATTAAGGCATGATGTGTTCCCAAGGAATACAGCTTTGGAGGTCCAGATCTAGCTGAAGAGTCAGGTCAAATTCAACTATCAGCCTTCCTCCCAAAACATGGAAGTCTTTGCAAATTTATTGATAAAATCCACTTAAACAAAACTGTCCATGGTTTAAAGTTACATTTCTCATTTAATCAAAGTGAAGTTATTTAACTTTAAAAAGTTGATTTAAAAACTTAAAGCAACATGAAACACAGTATTTACTTTGTTGCTTAAAATGACAATTGCCTCTATCAATCAGTTACAAATTACTTTAAAATTACTCAAATCCAGCCTTACTCTATTTTTTTGTGTGTGTACAATGACAAAGTCATAATAATCAAGCTATTTTGTAGATAAGAAAGTATTTTTGTGTATTTCTTCTTGACCCACAGAGAAAAGACTAAAAAATTCCTAAATGTACCTCAAACCATGAAGAAACGAGGCACAAGAAGTCTTCTGTGAGATAACAATAGTGTGAGGAAATCTGCAATGTCCTTTGTTTGACTTTTCTCACTGCAAACACTGGGGTTTTAAAGTAATTAAATCTTAACTGTACCTGTGTTACACAGAGCAAGAGAATTTCACCTCTCCTGTGGATGCCTGGGATATTCCTACCTGCTGTCCTCTGGGGAGTGCCTCCTTCAGGGTTGGAGTTTTTCTGTCCCAGGCAGATAATCAGTAGAGCTGGCAGAGTCATCATTTAAAATAAAAATAAATTATTTATTTTTAGTTCTTGCATTTGTCAGGAATAATTTGCAGTACAGCTCACACTACCTCATGATAGCCCTAAGAAGTTGTCCAGCTTTGCTCCCACAACATGTCAACCCAGGCTCCCAGCATCCAGCACAATGGATATAAAAAATAACCACTGTAGAACTACCTCAAAAGCATGAAAATAAAAGATATTCCTTATAATTATGCATGGAGTGGAAGAGCACCCACTGGAGGGCTGTATTCAGATCCACCTTCATGCAACCAACAGTGCTCAGATGAGCAATCATGATAAGATTTAGTGATAAGACTCCTTGAACTCTACCTTTGAATTCCTACCTTCTTAAAATCATAGTGGGTATCTGAAATCAGCCACATATGGCTCTGTCTGATGTTTCACATCTTTAAAAATTTCTAACTGATTTTAAAATAACTGAATGAAGTTTTTTATTTCCCCTCGTTATCCTACTAAGGGACTGTCTCTTTCTCTTTCAAGATGGAAAGGTGTCCATTGCCTTAGGAATGGGTCATGCCTTGGATAGCGCTTCATCAGAATTGCTTTCAGTTTCTCTTCAGGTAATACTTCAACAGAAATTATTTCCAGAATTGTACGAATTTGATTTGATTTGACTTGTTTTTTATGTATGGGATCAAGTGACTTGTGGCAAATTAAAATTTTAGCAAGTTGACCAACTGACCAATTTGGTAAATTTTACTTATTTGATTAGCTCACTGATTTTAAAAATGACTTCAGCATCCTTTCTTGGCTGGTAAGCACTGATTAAGATATATGGAGACATATTTGCTGTCATCATTGGCAATTTTAGCAGTATCCATGCTTAAATGACAAGCTGTTTGCAAAAACTAGCCATTGTAATTTTCTTTGCAAGTCTACTTAAAGCACCACCAAAGGAATAAATACTTTTTTTTAGATAACTGCTATTTTAAAAATCTGTTTATTATATAAAAACACAGACTGAGCTGTGCTAAAAGTGATCTAACTGTGTGGGGATGGCATGAGGAGAACAAAATCTCTACAAAGATCATGACATCCTTTCTGTAAAGACCAAACTCATTGTTTGTAGTTGTCTTCACCTGGAGGATGTTGATGTAGGATAAAGTGAACAAATGACAGCGCAGGATTTTTGCTTTTATTCACAATCCGTCAAAATTTAGTAATATGGTAGGCGATGTTGTAGGCATGCCATTGCAAGGATACAAGCAAGGTGTGGTTTGTAGGAAGAGGAAAGGCATATTAGATGGGCTGACTAAACTAGAAGAAAACCTTGAACTGGAAAATAAACTGAAAGCTTATCAGGTTTTTATTTTCCAACATCATCAGCTGGTACAATCTCTTCCCTTGAACTTGATGACTGCTAGTGGGATAACGCTTGTAGTTTGGAATGGTTAAGCATTTCTGAAGTGGACTTTCCCCAAGGGGTTATTGATAAGGCCTGTCTGAATCACATACTTGCAAAGGTTTCTCTGATTAATCATAGACACTCTTACTTATTAAAACAAGCTACTAAAATATTAAATTTATAAAATGCTCTCAAAATGTCACTTAGCTGTTTAAATTTTACTTTGTTTAGAGAGATAGAGAATGCATCTTCTCATACAGTATCTGGTTTGTACTCATCATATTGTCCAGAGCTCCCCTATAGCTGTATGTGTTCTTCAGCAACATAGCTTTATCAGACATTCACAATTTTATATGCTTTTAATCTAATACTTGCAAAAAATACATTTTACTTAGGATGATTCTTTTCCTTTTCTTGTTTCCAGGATTCAGCAGACTTTCTGTCTCTCAGCCTCCAGTATGGTTGTGGAAACAAAACAGATTTCTACAACAAATTGAATGAATTCCAGGTAACATTATGCACGGTGTTAAATTATAGCAGCAGATGACCATAAATATAAGGGGGATTTCATGCTTCTTGATGCATGTCTAAACAGTTCCAATTTGTTGCAAGAGGTCAGACAACAGCTACACTAGGGAACAGCTTCATAGTGTTTGCTTGCTTCTCTGTTGTTATTCTGACTTGAAAATGGGTGTTCAAGAGTGCTGGAAAGGATCATCTTGGTCAGGACTCATTATTGATGTATTAACAACTAGAATGGCATCATTGTTTTGTCCAGGTCTGAAAAACCTCTCTCACATTGTGTTTTACAAGCTGCTAATACTTATGCACTTAGATACTATTTTATGCTAGCGTTTTGCAGTGGTGCCATCAAACTGCGCAACTCCAACTCAGTAAAGGCAGTGCTAGAAATGTTCATGAAGATAAGTTTGTGAAAGGATTAGGATAAGTTTGTGAAAGATTAGGATGGTTTGTGAAAGGATCCTGGATAAGGGGCTGCTGAGGAAAATTCGAAGGGAAAAAGAGGCTTATAAAAGGTGGAAGCAAGGACAGGCGGCCTGGGAAGAATACAGGGATGCTGTCTGGGAAGCTAGG